>PVIR01041786.1:0-12564 GCA_004026965.1 Petromus typicus | reverse complement strand
CATTGAGAATTTTCTTTGGAAAGGTGAATTTTATATTTTCTTTTCAAAAGTAATGCTAGTAATGAATGTCACCCACAAGTTATTTCAATTTTATTAAGCCTTTCATATCTGCTATGATATTTATAAGCCACTAGAAATTCAATACAAAATCAAAGAGCAGAATAAAAGAATAACTTCACAGTTTATAAGTATTGCATTTTATTTATACTATGAGATACTTAATATATTATCCATGTGGTTATAAGCCATTTATTGTGCTTCAAGTATGATATAACATTTCTTTCATTTGATGAGCAAGAATGTACCAAACTACTTTATGTTATAGGGCAGGCTTTATTATTATCTTTTTAGGATTACTCTAGGAATTACTCATTCCTAATACTCTAGGAATGAGATCAATGAGTACTTATAGAATATGACCATATCTCTCCCCAACCACTACTCTGTCCTTCACAATAGCTTAAATCTCTTTGTTAAATCTTCCATAGTTGTGTTGATCAGTTTAATACGACTGTAACAAGTATCTGAGATAGTCATCTTATAAAGAGAAAAGGTTGGTATTGATGCAGTTTTGGAGGTTTCAGGGTATCATCGTTGACCCTGTTTCTTGGGCCCTACAGTGGGACTGTAAAGGAGGATAAACTGCTCAGCAGCTGCCAGGAAAGGAAGGTGAGGAGGAGAAAGAGATCAAGACCCCAGAAGATCCCTTTGAGAATAAATGCACAGGACATCGAAGCCTCTCCTGGGCACAGGCTCTCAGAGAATCTGCCATGTTCTCACAGAGCCACGGGCTGGGGACAAAACCTTCAGCACAGGGACTGTGGGGAACACTCATACCCACAGGCCATGGGTCTGAGGCCACGGTGCCCAGCACAACACACGTGGTCTCGATATCCAGCCTTTCCTCACTCTGCAGTTCATTTTCTGGCCATCAAACTGACTTATTCCTGGCCTCGGTCTGTCAAATACAGTGAACCCCTGATTTATGTACTCTACTGGTTTCCAAGGGCTGGTTGTAACTCAAGTTGGTTGTAAGTCAATACAGCTGAGATCTGGATGTTTACATACCACAGATTATAAGAGGCAGACAAATCTTCCATTAACCTAAATAACCCAAGTTGTTTGTAAGTCAGGCTAGTTGTAACTTGAGGGTCTACTGTAATGATTAGTTCCAAGTCATATCTCCTGCACATCTACTTCTCCGTCCCCACATTACTGTTTATTTTCTCCCTCTACCTTGGCCCTGTACCCTCAGCAAAATGGCCTCTCTGAAAAAAATCCCCAGGGGTCCTTTAAAACTGTCCAGGTACCTATTCCAGGAAGCTTTTCCTGTTTTGCACACAGATAAAATATTGCTTTTTGGGAGTTATTTTTTGTTGGGGGAGACTTATACTCTATTGGAACCGAGAGCAGAATTTTAGTATTTAACCTCCTCTGGTGTTAATTGTTTACTCTCGTGTCTGTCTCGCCTGTGAAACTCGAGCTCTTTCCCCCCTTTGCCAGTCCTCTCCTTGCCAGGCACTAGCCTGGCATGTGCTCAGGAAGTGCACATCTCTGCATTTGGAAGGCCTGAGCTATTTATTTTATGGATCTCAAAATATGTCAGAAACCCCTTTACAAATTGTGTGTGTCTGTTGCCACAAGAACCACGGAGGGAACAAGGCAGCTGTGTCCCCGTTTTCTCCTCACGGGTACGGGATGGGCCTCTGAGGAGAGCGACCGATCAAGGGACATGTGGGCCGGGAGATGTGCTGGAGAGTGTCGCCATACCCATGCACTGTGGAAATTGCCACCTCCTGTCTCTCTGGGCTAGTTGGGGACAGAGAGTTGGGGCGACATTGGGGCACCCTGAGTGTTTCTGGTCCCTTCATACCATGGGTGCAGTTCCCAAAGACACACTGGCAAAGTGAGCCGTTGGCTGTGCTAATGTTTGTTTTGGGCCAAGTCAGAGTTTTTCTCCCCTTCATTACTCACAGCTGATTACATGATTATGGATTTCAAAAATCGCACACTTCCTTTTTGCACAGATGCACATATATCTGAAGTCAGTGCTACATTCATGATCATTTCTCTTTCTGGAACAAAGGGCATAAAATCGGGGTGCCATGGATTAGTCTCATGCCTGGCCTCTTGAAAAGCTAAATAATGCCCTCCCTCCTCCAGAGTGTAACTATTTTCTAAATATATTCTCTGTTTCACCAATACAAATAATCACAGGGGACTTCCCCCCTAAGGTGTTATTTTGATCTTGGGAATTGAGCTGTAATTGAGCAGGTGAGAAAGATCCCGCTATAAATGTTAGGATGAAGCCAGCTTCTCTAATGAACTCCAGCTGATGAGGGGCAGGAGGGAAGAGGAGGCTCAGCCGGGGGCGCTGGAGGAGGGGCTGCACCCTAAGAGCAGGAGAAGCCCCAAGCTGGCGCTCACTAGTGACTTCAGAATGTGACTCAGTTTGTGGAAATCAAGCTTGTGCAGATGTAACCAGTGAGAGCTCAAAACGGAGTGATCGTCACCTTAGGGCAGACAGTGAAGCAGTGCTGGATGCAGTTAGAGAGAAGGCCTCATAAAGGAGGATGCAGACACTACAGCCATCTCACTCGTGCCACGGGATCTGTGGACACAAGAGGCCGCAGAGGCAGAATCCCCCTCTGCACCCTGCACAGGGAGCGTGGCGGTGGGCAGAGGCCCACAGCCACCGGAGAGAGGAATGCTGGGAAGCAGAGAGCTCCAGGTCCAATCCAGCATTCCTCACCCACTTCCCTGATGCTTTGGTGCTACAAAAGGTAATGGAAGTAGCTATGGGTGACCTGCACGAGGTGTCCGGGCTCGGGACGAACTGGCTGTGTTGCTATCCTCATCCCTTTGGGTGCTGGGATTCATCTGGTTACAATGAAGTGGCTCTGGGAATCTTGGGGTGGAAGAGAAAATGGATCATCTGGAAAGAGAACAAAGCCAGCACATTTAATGCTGGTGATAAAATGCCATGCCCTTGCCTAGCAGGGGAAGAGGTACGAAAACCTTGAGCAGTGTTTGTGTCTTATGTAACACGACTGGTTCTTCCCTCTGTCCGCTTTGAGCCCTTCTATCATGTACGACAGGTTACTTATGGAGAAACAGGATTCCTTCAGCCCACTGTTTTGCAGGTCTGAGGAGCTGGTTCCTCATATAGTTCTGATGCAAACCCTTCTCAGCTACGTCCCACGGTGGACGCCTGGTGGGGATGGGCGTTGGGTCAAGGGTCACATCTCCAGGAAGAAGTCAGGCAGAAGGTAGGGTGGCCCAACTTGCTCCTTGTGCAATGGCCCTCCCATACCAAGAGCTCATGCCTGTGACCTAAGGACCCCGACTGCTCCTAATGGGTCTGCTGCCTTCAACTGTGGCATCCTGGGTATCATACTTCCTCCCATGGACACATATAGGACCCCTGAATGCACTCCTGCCGTCCCAGAGTTTAGGGATGGAGGGTGACTGGGGAGGGACACAAGGGCCAAATGCACTTCAGTGGACCGACCGGAGCGAACCCAGCTCCTGTCTGATCTTCAGACTGTGGCCTGGCATCGCCAGGGTGGGTTTCTCATTTCATTTCCAAGTCAAATTTAATGGCTGTCTAAGTGGAAAGGAACAAATCCAAGAAAGCCTGGTCAAAAATAAGTCTTAGGAGATGTTTTAAGGAGAGAATCCAAAGGCTGTGTCCTCAGAAATCTGGAAACCGTGACCTTTATTTAAAATGCACATTTTAGTTTTAAAAAAATGTGTTTCTAAAGAAATCTGTCTTATTTTGATAACAGATGTCCTTCTGAACGCTTTTAATGTTTGCAGAAAAATTGTTTTCCTTGTCTGACCCTGAAAACTAAGTATTTTTCTGTTCTTTTTTTGGTGCGTATGTCTCTGCTATGACAAAAATAGGTATTTTATAGTCAAGAGACAGCAGCAAACTATGAGGGTCATGATGGGGCCGTAGAGAAGAAAATGGCAGCTAAGGTAAGTGACGTGAAGGGAGGGAGGACGGAGCCCAGCACCGAGGAGAGCACAGGCTTGGGGACTGTGCGAGGAGGGAGTTGGAGGAAGAGTAACCCAGCGGAGCTCGAGGTAGGAAAGAGCCACGTGGACACTGGCATTCATTCGTGGTCTCTGTGAGTCCTCAGACATCCATGACGCAGCCACCATTTCTGAGATGATTGAGCCAGCTACAAAAAGAGTGGCTGGTCAGACTTGCATCTGGGTCTTTCTGCGTATTTTCTTACTGATAACTCACAAAAGGATGAGGTACTTCATGAAACCAATTACTTACATTTGAAATCAAATAGTATTTATCTTTGTGGCAGTGGGAGTGTTATCACTTTCCACTTGTTACTAAAACAATTTCATGAGACAGCTTCTGGATTACGGTGGTTTTATTTACCAGTAGAGACAACACTGACTAATTTAATTTTTTTTTTTTTTTAGTTTTTTGAGACAGGGTCTCACTATGTAGCCCAAGCTGGCCTGAAACTCACAGAAGTCCTCCTGACTCTGCCTCCCGAGTGCTGGGATTACAGGCATGAGCCACCACACCCTGCACTATAGTATGAGGTACTGATTGCTGCTAAGTGTGAGTCTCCAGCCTCAGTATGGTATGTGGTTACTGGGGGTTGAACCCAGGTCCTTGCACTTGCAAGACAGGCGCTGGAACCATTGAGCTGAATCCCCAGCTCCAACATTGGCTATTTTTTTTTTCTCTCTCTCTCTTTAATTCAAGAGAGCACAATATGAATAGAGCCTGATTCCAACATTCCTGTATAAAACTGATAAGTCAGGTGGCCATTTCTTTTTTTTTAAATTATCTTTATTGGTAAATGATGAATACACATGATAATCGCATTCAACATTAAGAGTTTGTACCAGAATGTGACATGACTTGATTCTCATTTTTTCTCTTCCCCCCACCTTGCATCCCCTTGCCCCCTATATACACAATCTTTATTTTATTTTTTCTTTATAATTACCACATTCATTTCTTAAATAAAGTGTCTACTCAACTTCACTCCCAAGGTTGCTGTCTGCCTTGTTGGGATGAAAATGTGCCTCTGAAACACCTGATACCATATCTGGAATACAGTACGCTTCTAAGAAGTGTTGACTGTATTGTCTTAGTTGCTACTGTTATTATTTGCTATATATTATATATTTTAAGCTATAATTTTTTGGCAGAATTATAAATTTCAGTTCTACTCTACATATTAGCATATACATTTTGAAACAGTTTTAAACTTCTCTTGATTTTAAGTAATTTCCAGGGCAAGAAATAATGGGAAAGTGTTTCCAGTGGATAGTTTTGGTATGTGTACTTATGAATTCTTAATAGAATCCCTTTTTTTGCATGTTTAATGAAATACTATACAAGTATTTATCAAGTTTACCCTAAAAATTAGTTTTTTATTGTTCATTTATTATGAGATAGAGTCTCGTCATGTAGTCCACGCAGGCTCGATCTCACTGTGTTTGGGAGACTTGTGGTGCGAGGTGGCATTCCATAAAGTTGGTCTCAGAAGCTGGGGACCCCAACTTTGCAATTCAGTGAGCCACAGATGGAAAAATATTGCCTTTGTGTGGAGCCGATAGAGATTTTTGCCTTTTAATATTCCCTCACCACATTGCATGGTGTTATGTATCATAAGTAATTGAGACAAAGAATACACAGGAAGATGTATCTAGTTTATACACAACTATGATGCCATTTTAGATGAGGGGGGTGAGGGGCTGCGGCTTTTGTGTCTGACGGGGACCTGCTGACAGCACTGATCAGGCTGAGTTAGGACGTAGCCCCATGTCTGTGCTCTGTGGTTTATTCACAGCCGGCGCCCCTTTACCCCACCCCGCTTCCCTCACACCTTCTGTCCCCATGGAGGGGACCCGAGGACACAACCCCTGATCTGGGGGAGTGTAACCGCCCCTGTGCCTGCAGAGTGGACCCACTTTCCCCGCCTTCTCCGTGTCACCAGTTCTGAGAGCAGCAAGGACGCGGGAGCTCTTGCGAGGCTCCTCAGTGCCTAACAGGTCTCTATTCCTCATTACCTTCGGGAAGAAACAGCGGACAGAATAGTTACTGATTGTGTCACTCTTCATATCTGGATTTGTGTGGAAGAATCTGCAGAAAGCATGTGCTTTTACCTTTGGGAAATGTATGCATTTTGCTGGTTTTTATCTTTTGATAACTTATTTATTTTGACAGCTTTGTGGATACCTAATCAGATATTAGCACTTCATGACATGATGCAGAGATAGACCCATGCTTTGATCCACTGCAGGTAAATATGCCGTGCAGGAGAAAAGTCTTTCCTTTCAACATCCAAAGGCTGAACGAGACGCAAGTTCCCGGGGCAGTAAAGCAATCATGTCATACAAGGAAAAGTGTTTCACATATCGGTGAATACCGTGTACATGTGATAGGCTCTTAACTTTGGTTGTTCTTACTCCAGATCGAGCCACTTTTTCTCTTACTGGCTGAGCATAAGAAGGTTATGCAGAATAACGAATAGCTACCTATTCCTCTGATTCTAAAATAATTCTTACCCAGTAGATTTTTGTCAAATAGAAGTTAACATATGGTTCTTGTTTTCCAAATAGCACTTCTCAAAGACAGGAAAATCAATGCTATTTCTTCCACAGCAAATTATATTCCATTCCAGTACATTACAGTACTTTTCTTAGAATTGATAAATAAGGAAAAAATACTAATGGTCATTTAACTTAGTGAGGTTTACTTAAATGAACTGACAGAAAGAACTTAACTCTTAAAATAATTGATTTTTCTCTACATTAGATGAAAAATGTACAACAGAGTAAATGAAAGTCTTTTAGGCAGAAGTAATTTTATGTTCATTAAAGGAAACATAAAATATACTATAAGACCAGATTATCTGAGTCTTTGGGAAAAATTACTTATAGATTGTTAATCCAGTTTTAAAGCAGAGTGCTTTAAACAGCATTCAGAGCTTTTTCCACCTCACAGGCATTAAATGAATAAAAACGTTATCGCCAACCCCACTGCTTTTGCTACCGACCAAGGCAGTAAAGTTGCTGACTGCAGTAAGTGATCCAAAAATGGCAGTGCTCGTGATAGGAAGTGCAGCAGGGAGGCCTGGGCGATCCACAGTGGCCTGCCCACCCTCGGCCTCCGTGGGCAGCTGCCTCTCAGAAGGTGAGGTCCCGTAAAAGCCTCCCCTCCGCTACTTGAGTTTCCACGTGGGGAACGCCTTGTCACGTCCGGACCCACCGAGCGACATCCTTCCTGCGCTCTATGTGTGCAAACTCTGCTCGTTTGTCCTACACAAGGTGTACTGTTAGCCCAGGTCCGCTCTTGTTACTGTTCTACCCCCAAATCTTCTTATTAAAAAGAATCAGTTGTGGACCGTGGATTTAGCTCAGTGGTTCCGGTGCCTGTCTTGCAAGCGCAGACCTGGGTTCGATCCTTATACTGGGCGTGGAGACTCACGCCCAGCAGCAACCAGTACCACACACCACAGTGCCGGGCGTGGTGGCTCACGCCTGTCATCCCAGCACTCGGGAGGCAGAGGCAGGAGGATTGCTGTGATGTGAGTTGGAGGCTGAGCTCAGGGCCAGCCTGAACTACAAAGTGAGACCCTGTCTCAAAAAACCTAAAAACAAAAACAAAAAAAGAATCAGTTGTACAAGATCATGTGGTTTATTTTGTTTTTCTTAAAGTTAGGTGACTCAGTACTCAACTCCACTCAGTTTCCACTTTTTATCATCAATGTTTAACTAAATTTTTCATATTTAAAACCTACTTGGAATTCAACATTTTAAAAAATGGAGTGTGTGCGTATGTGTGTGTATGTGTGTGTGGCTGTGGTTCTGGGGTTCTGGGGTTCTGGGTTCCGAGGGCCTCAGAGACACTAAGCAAAAGCTCTATCATTAAGCTACACTTTCATCCTCAAAAGGTGTTTTTGAATTAGCTTTAATGTATTTTGAACACATAGTTTGTTTAAATATTCTTGAAATCTAGAGGCCGAAAAGGCTAGCTGTGAATTTTGGAAATATTACCCATACCTTAGAGAATGTCTGGAATTGATAGACATGAGGCTATATAGTACTTTATCTTAAAGAAATTGGTTGAAATTTTACAAAGACAATGCTTGATTTGTATGATGTGAGATGAATAGCACTAGCTTCATCTTTTACCAACTTTGTGGCTGCAGCTTGTAGACTGTCTAGAAGAAAAGGAGCCACCGTGGTTCCTTCGAAAAGCTCATCAGAGATCAATCCAGGCAGAGACCAAAGAGGGAAGTTTACAGGTGTTTTGTAGTGGAGGAACCGATGAGGTCACAGCTTTGCCCTGTTGTCTTTTTTAACCTCCATTCCCAGGGAATGAGCCACATCATCCTGGAAATTTCTGCTTTTGCTTAACAACATCGCCACTGTGGTATAGTGCATGGATCACAAACTTTACTTTCTGTATATTCGTAACACGCGAGTCGCTTGCCACTATCTAGTCTTGGGCTCTTCTTATTACTCTGGAAGAGGAAGCCACACCACTGTCACTCGATTCCCTCTCCCTCTCCTTGTCCGCCTCCCGCTAGCTACTGACTTACTTTCTGTCTTGCCCGTCTGCCCATCTGGACATGACCAATGACAGAATCCCAGCAGGGGCGCTTGTGTTCGGCTGACTTCACTTCGCGTCGTGACCTGCGGCACCGCCTTCTTTCCGTGTTCAAAGCTCCCCGGTTGCACAGGTGGACCAGACCCTGCCTCTCCTCTCTTTCTGGGGGGTTGTTCAGGGTGGTCTCCTCCACTTTCTGGCTGACATGGAGAAAGTCGCTGTGAACAGCCTGGTGGATTTGTTTTCCTCCCTGTGTGGATGCACAGGAGTGGATGTTTAGTTTAGGGTCCCGCTCACTTAGCATTTGGGAGCCTCCCCTGTTGCCAGAGTAGCTGTACCAGCAGCTAGGACGATGCCACCAACAACTCGTGACAGTCCCAGTTTCTTCACAGCTTTGGTGACACTTGTCACTGTCCTTCGCTTGGTTCAGTGGCACCCTGGGGAGTGTGAAGTGGCTTCTCATTGTGATTTTGACTTGATTTCTCTAACTAATGATCAGTTCCTCAGTAAGACCTAGTGGCCCGCAGTTTTCATGTGTATGGGAGATTCTTTAGTAGGATTTCAAGGACTACTATTTTTATGGTCTCTAAAATCAAATACAAACTGGCACAAGTAAGGACTCAAGAATATTAATGAAAGACAAAATCCATACATGATTTTTTTTTTTTTTTAGGTTTTTGGAGACAGGGTCTCGCTTTGTGGTTCAGGCTGGCCCTGAGCTCAGCCTCAAACTCACATCACAATCCTCCTGCCTCTGCCTCCCTCCCGAGTGCTGGGATTACAGGCGTGAACCACCACGCCCGGCACTGTGGTATGTGGTACTGGTTGCTGCTGGGTGTGGGTCTCCACACCCAGTATTGTTATGTGGTTACCGGGGAATCAAACCCGGGTCCTTGCACTTGCAAGACAGGCGCCGGAACCACTGAGCTAACTCCCCGGCCCTTCATACATGATTTTTAATCAGTACTAAGCTCTGAACCCTGGATGAAAAATCCTCAGTAGTTAACATCTATTATAAATATTTTTCTCAGGTTATCCAAAGACACTGACAGATATATATACATGCAAAAATATGATTTCTTTAAACACATATTTTGAGATCAGCAGGATATCTGTTTTTTGAATGATAGCTTATTTACCTTTCCTTTTCTCCTAAGAAATCAATTTTAGACAAGGAATATGTCAGAGTATTTTTATGGGAACAAAACTTAACTCAAATTGGTTGGTAGCTGTGTTTCAGCCAGGTTGATTACAGGGCCAAAACTCAGAGCTGATGTCTGTGGATGGCAGAGGCAGATATGGATCTCGCACAAGAGCCTGTTCCCTGAAATTAGAGATGAAGGAGTGATATGGATTTATTTTTCAGGATATGTACCTTCCTGGATGTCAGATGCTATTTGTCACAGCACAGATTTTGGCTGTCTATCAGGATCTAGGTAAAAAGGTATTTCAGAGCTTAAGGAGTTCTCTCCATGTGAGTATTTCATCCAAAGGACCAGTCTCATTCCTCTGAGGAGGTTAGAAAGTTGGAGGAAAGCACAGCTCTGTGTACACCACGATAGTCAGTCAGCACTGAGTTTTAGCTACACTAGAGTGTTGTTTAGTTCAATTCCTTTTTCATAATGACTTCAATGAATTCCTGTGTCCATGATCTGGTCACGATGCACATGGTTGTGTCAGGGGCCAGAGGAAGAAGTTGGGAGGATTAAACCACTCCAAATTGCAGTAAGCACGTAGTTTGACAATGCGCTTTAAAAGACAGACGTGGAGGTAGCGCCTCAGTTCACGAACACTGCCGTTTGCAAACAATTTTGTTCAGCAAAATTCTGCTTCCATTCTCAAACTCGACTTCGGGTGATGAATGTGACTGTGGCCTTCTTCCCAGAATCAAGGAGCGAATTAAGTTTTGGACTGAGGCAGGACTGCATGGCAATGTGGAAAGTTTATGTTCAGACTTATCACTTTAGCATATAATTAGATTAGATAATCATGTGAAGATTTACGAGCATAGATGTTCATTACAAGACTATATCAGACCCTTCTAAACAATCATCAGGCTGACAGTTGCCAATGGATGTTACATGCATATCTACATATACTGCTCAGATCCTGAACATTGTCTCATGGAACACAAATGTGCAGAAAATTTTCAAGACATGTGAAATTCAAAATCAGATCATAAAAATAAGTGTAGATTGTATGTCTCTTCTAAGATGTATATATGTACATGTAGATATATTTATAAATTTAAAAACTGACTAAGTCATTCTGCCTTCTAGGCTTTGATTTCCTCATCTGTAAAATGGGAGTATATTCAAAAGTGTTTAATAAGCATTAGTTATGCAGTAATATGCCTTTCGTTGCCCTGGATCACTAGCAATGCTATGGTATTTTAGAAGCTTCTCTAGCTTTCCAACCAGCCTCCATGAGGTGAAGCAAAAATGCAGCTTTGTCAGCAGCTAAAGTTACCTGGTGCCAACATGAACTTTCCATCCACCAGAAATAATCCACAGTCTGCAAGCTGAGTGTTATCAAAACATAATTGTGGCCCAATAACTACAGTTATTATTCTTGGTATTATCCATTTAAATGTCCTCATATAAAGGAAGTAAAGTACTGATACTGGAAAGAGCCCTATCTGCCATCAAAATCTAGATATTTTGAGCTGGAGATTTAGCTCAGTGGTTCCAGCACCTGCCTTGCAAGCATAAGGTCCCAGGTTTGATCTCCAGCAGCACCACATACAACAATGCCAGATGTGGAGACTCGCGCCCACCAGCAATCAGGGCCACATATCTCAGGGCTGGGCATGGGGACTCATGCCTGTAATCCCAGCACTTGGGATCTTTGAGGTAGGAGGATTATTGAGTTTGAGGCTGAGTTCAGGACCAGCCTGAACTACAAAGTGAGATCCTGTCTAAAAATACTTTTTAAAAAATCTAGATTTTTCAACTACATCTACAATGGAATGAATTCAAATTCTTCATAAAAGGCTCGGGCCCAAAGCACTAGTTAGGTGAATGATAAGTTTGAAACATATAGATTAACACTGGAAGATGTATAAGTCAGGCATCTATCTTTGGAGTTCATATTACTCAAAGTAATCCAACAAAAGATTTCTAAGCAAAACCTGCCAGTTGCAGTTTTGAATAGATAAGAATCATTTTCACTTAGCCCATTAATTATTGGTATGTGACAGGAACTGTTAAAACATTTAAAAATAATTTGTTCACCTCGATGAATAAATCCATCCCATAATATTTATAGTACTCCCTTGTAGAACAAACTTTGCTGCTAAGACTGTGTAGTTAGTGTTTGGCTTCACTAATTTTTTAGGTTAGTTAGAGTCTATATTTTAAGGAATCTCAAAAAAGTATATACATCCAGGGCACTAGCCAAACAATTCCCAAGGTTTCTGTGAAAAACTTCTAATCCTGGTTGGAAAAATTATAAATCATTTCACTGTCTACTATTTTTCCTTCTGCGGAGCATCGCTATTCCAGTTGGTAAAGAATGCTTCAGTTCAGAGATGTGGAGGGTTTTTCCGTAAGTGAAAAATATACCACTGAGAAGATGAATCAGTAAGGGCCTCATTTAATCCTCCACAGACATAATATATGTCTCTGTGTGGCTCGAGACTACAATAAGTGATAAATATTAATAAGACTGTGGAACTCCTCATGGATACTATCATAGTGTAGTTCCAGAAAAGGAGGAAAAGACAGAGCATATACAATTAGAGATCTCTGTAGTGGTCTTTAACATAGCGCTCTGTGTATTTCTTTGTTTTGTAGAAGAGTAAATAGAGACCTGATCTAGAGCCCACCAAAGAAAGACAAGTTCAGGATGTATAAAATAAAAAATATATATATATATTCTTCAGAGAAAAGTGGGCTGTAGACATTCATCTTGTATTATGAGATGCAGAGAAAATTAGTCTACACTCTGAGGAAGAAGCCCTGGGG
>PVIR01041785.1:0-12579 GCA_004026965.1 Petromus typicus | reverse complement strand
TTCCCCGGTAACCACATAACAATACTGGGTGTGGAGACCCACACCCAGCAGCAACCAGTACCACATACCACAGTGCCGGGCGTGGTGGCTCACGCCTGTAATCCCAGCACTCGGGAGGCAGAGGCAGGAGGATTGTGATGTGAGTTTGAGGCTGAGCTGAGGGCCAGCCTGAACCACAAAGTGAGACCCTGTCTCAAAAGAAAACCTAAAAAAAAAAAAAAAGCAAAACCAAGAAAGAATCCTTTTATTATGTTATTTCAGTATAGATTATCAGATAAACTTCATTTGTAATCAAATTGGTACTAATTTCAAGTTATTAAGGACTTTAATGAATTATTGAATTGTCGCTTTCAATGCTTTTGCTGACTTTGTTTTTCTTATAGAGAAGAAAACTACACCTCAGCCCTGAGCACTGCAGTAACTTTTATGTGGAACAGTATGGGAAAATATTTTTCCCAAATTTAACAGCTTACATGAGTTCTGGACCACTAGTTGCCATGATATTAGCTAGACACAATGCCATCTCATACTGGAAAGAACTTTTGGGACCAAGTAACAGTTTGGTAGCTAAGGAGACACACCCAGACAGGTAAGTTTCCTGGAATGGGGAAATTAAGCCCATTTGTGAAAATGCATTCTAACATAATGTTTGCTTTGTTTCATGGGAAGCTTTTTTAAATCAACTTGTTTGAGGGTTGGAGGGTATTATTTTTATATTTTAACCATTTCACTGACTGCCATAATACCAGACACCGAGCCTCAAGGAAAGTTTGATTTGTGGTTGATTAGCCTTATTTTCTCATCCTTGACTTACACTGCCACTGAGGAAAGACTTAATGATGAATTGGAATGCTTTAAAACAATATTGGAAATATAGGAGTAGAAATCCAAATTTGGGGTTCTCATGTCTAAAAACAAGACATTAGATTCTTATACTTTTGGGGCCAGTGATTTAGCTCAGTGGTTCTAGCACCTTTCCTTGCAAGCACAAAGGCCCAGCTTCAATCCTAGGTAACCAGTAAAACAATATGGGCCGTGGAGACTCACGACTACCAGCAATCAGTAATCCAACCATACCCACATCTGGGTGTGGTGGCTCACACCTATAGTCCTAGCACTTAGGAGGTAGAGGCAGGAGGATTGCTGTGATGTGAGTTTGAGGTTGAGCTCAGGGCCAGCCTGAACTACAAAGTGAGACCCTGTCTCCAAAACAAAAAATAGTGATGTTTCCTAAGAAGTGAAAAAACAATTCATATATAAAAGTATAAGATTTTTTTTTTTAGGCAGGGTCTCGCTTTGTAGTTCAGGCTGGCCCTGAGCTCACTATGTAACCCAGGCAAGCCTGGAAATCACAGCAGTCCTCCTGCCTCTGCCTCCCGAGTGCTGGGATGACAGGCGTGAGCCACCACAGCTGGCACTGTCGTATGTGGTACTGATTGCTGGTGGGTGTGAGTCTCCACACCTGGCACTCTTCTGTGTGGTTACAGGGGATCCGACCTGAGCCCTTGTGTTTACAAGGCAGCCGCTGTAACCACTGAGCTAAATCCCTGGCCCCAACATCACCTCCTTTTCACCTAAAGAAGTCCTATTCCTCCTGCAGAGTTAAGAGTTAATGCCTTTGATCCTCATCTAAATCTCTCCAAGGAAGCTTAAATTCTCAGTATGTGAGAAGTGACAATGCTTTTGTAAGATTCCTAAATAGCCTGACTTGTATAAAGTAACAAAAGGACATCAGATTGGATGGGGGTCATCATCTCTAACTCACTTCTAGTCTAAGGGCAATTTATGGCACAGATGACCTCAGGAACGCACTGCACGGGAGTAAGGACTTTGCTGCAGCAGAAAGAGAAATTCGCTTCATGTTTCCTAAAGGTAAGTTACTTTGTGAACAGCATCTCCTCATTGTTTGCTTTTTCTTTTACTTTGAAGATGTGCTGAGGAGAAAAATAACAAGTTTTCTCTCTAGTATATTTCCTCATACTAAAAAACTTGAAGCCACAAATAGGAAATTTAGCATTTTCTTCAGAATTCAAACTGCCCTCTAGGTAATCTGTTTTGTTTTTGTTTTTTGAGTCCGTAGTTCAGATTGGCTTTGAACTCCTCCTGCAGCCCAGGCTGGCCCTGAGCTACTCCCCCAGCCTTTTTAAGACAAGTTTCTCTAACTTGCTGGGGCTGACCTTGAACTTTCTATTCTCCTGCCTCAACTTCCTGAGTATCTTGGGTTACAGGGATGAATGATCCTCTGCTTCTCCCCCTTCCATCTTTAAAAGCAAGCCTGATGTGATCCTTAGGCCTGTAATCCCAGCACTCTGGAGGCTGAGGCAGAAGGATTGATATTCTAAATGAGCCTGGGCTACATTTTGAATTCAAGGCCAGCCTAAACTACATAACAAGACCCTGCCTCACACAGAACAAAAACAAAGCAAACTTTTATAATAGTAAAAATTAAGAACTGGTTCTGGTACTCTACAACACAATAGATTAACTATAGTTTACAATAATATTTCAAAATAAATAGGAGATTCTAAAGGTTCCCAACAGTAGAAATGATAAATATTTAAAAAGAGGGAATGCGATTACTCTGATTTGATTATTACAGGCTGTATATATTTGGGAGAGCAGTATTGGGGATTGAAGTCACTTTTTTTTTTTTTTTACAACTCCCTATAAGTCATTAAATTTCCCAGGCTGGCGCTAAACTTGTGACCCTACTGCTTCAGCCTCCTAGAAGCCTGGGATTACAGGTGTGTGCCACCATGCCACCCTCACGTTGTACACATGTATAGAATTTTTATACTCTACCCTATAAATTTGTACAAATAAGTGCGTATCAATTAAAAACTATAGACAAGCTAGGGATTTAGCTCAGTGGTGCTGTGCATGTGTGGCAACTACAAGGACCTGAGTTCAATTCCCGATCCTGGGAAAGAAAAAGAAAAAAATATAGAAAGTATTTATGTAAAATTCTAGGGAACTGTAGTGACAGAAGACCAATCAGTAAACTGGTATTGTATCACATATCTATGGTCCCGCCAGCTTAGCATCAGTTGAGCTCAGGTGTGCACCACTACACCTGGGCTTGAATAATTATTATTTATTTAAAAAGTTGGTTGTAGGGCCGGGGAGTTAGCTCAGTGGTTCCGGCGCCTGTCTTGCAAGCGCAAGGGCCTGGGTTCGATTCCCCGGTAACCACGTAACAGTACTGGGTGTGGAGACTCACACCCAGCAGCAACCAGTACCACATAGCACAGTGCCGGGCGTGGTGGCTCACGCCTGTAATCCCAGCACTCGGGAGGCAGAGGCAGGAGGATTGTGATGTGAGTTTGAGGCTGAGCTCAGGGCCAGCCTGAACCGCAAAGAGTGAGACCCTGTCTCAAAAAACCTAAAAGAAAAAAAAAAAAAAATTTGGTTGTAGTGGGGCCTAGGATTTAGTTCAGGGGTTCTGGCATCTGCCTGGCAAGTGCAAAGTCCTGAGTTGATCCCCAGTAACAGATACCACTATGTCGAGTATGGTGGCTCACACCTCCAATCCCAGCACTCGCGACGCAGAGGCAGGAGGATTGCTGTGAATTGAAGGCTCGTCTAGGAGACAGTGAGTTCACAGCCAGCCTGAACTACAAAAAGTGAGACCCTGTCTCAAAAAAAAAAAAAAGTAGCGTGTGGTGGTATATACCTTTGATCACTATACTCTGAGAAGCTGAGGCAGGATTATAACTTTGATCAGCCTGAGCAAGTTAGTAAGACCATGTCTCAAAATAAAATTTTTTTACAACACTGAAATTTTAAAAAGAAAAAAAAGAAGGGCCAGGGATTTAGCCCAGTGGTTCCAGTGCCTGTCTTGCAAGTGCAAGGGCCCGGGGTTCGATCCCTGGTAACCACATACAGTACTGGGTGTGGAGACTCACCCCAGCAGCGACCAGTACCACATACCACAGTGTCAGGCGTAGTGGCTCACGCCTTTAATCCCAGCACTCGGGAGGCAGAGGCAGGAGGATTGCTGTGATGTGAGTTGGAGGCTAAGCTCAGGGCCAGCCTGAACTACAAAGCCAGGCCTTGTCTCAAAAAAAAGAAAGAAAAAGAAAGCCACAGGTATAGCTTAGTAGAAGAGCCTGGGTGCAATCTCCAGTTTAAAAAAAAAAAAAATCAGTTATTGACTAAGGCAGGGTTAGAAAGAGAGATGAACTACACATGGGCAGTTGGGGAGGAGTGCTGAGCAGTGGTTCTATTACTTGGTTTTAGTGCCAGTTACATTACTGTACAGAACTATCAAGATTCACTAAACATCTTCAAATATGTGCATTTTATTATATATAAATACAGAGAAAATGTTTTAAAAAGTATTTTTCATATTACAAGTCATTTAAGTTAAGGCATCACATTTAATCATGTATAATAGTATTTTATCATTGATGTTTCCTTTAATGAGACTGTGTTTATATTTGCAGTGATTATTGAGCCCATTCCAGTTGGACAGGCTGCTAAGGACTATTTAAATTTATATGTAATACCAACTCTGCTTGAAGGACTCACAGAGCTTTGTAAGCAAAAACCAATAGATCCTTTGGTAAGAAATATTTCTTATCCTCACTAAAGAGCATTGTCTGTAATTTTCATGTTTAAAAAATACTGCAGTTTTAGGACTGGGGATTTAGCTCAGTGGTTCTAGTACTTCCCTTGAAAGCATAAGGGCCCCAGTTGATCCTGTTAACCACATACAACAATGCTGGGTTTGTTGACTCACACCCCCAGCAATCAGTACCACACCCCACAGTGCCAGGCCTGGTGGCTCGGCCTCCAGCACTCAGGAGGCAGAGGAAAGAGGATTGCTGATTTCCAGGCTGAGTTCAAGACCAGCCTGAACTACAAAGTGAGACCGTGTCTCAAAAAACTGAAAAAAAAAAAATGCAGTTTTGGAAACAATATATATTGGGAATCTTTTTAAAATAAGAATTTTTAGGAATATATATTTCTGATACTTAATAACTATTGACTATTTTCTTATTTTTATTTCTCGTGTTTTCTAATTTTTTTTTTTTTTTTTAGGTTTTTTGAGACAGGGTCTCGCTTTTGTGGTTCAGGCTGGCCCTGAGCTCAACCTCCAACTCATATCATAGCAATCCTCCTGCCTCTGCCTCCCAAGTGCTGGGATTACAGGTGTGAGCCACCACGCCCGGCACTGTGGTATGTGGTACTGATTGCTGCTGGTGTGAGTCTCCACGCCCGGTATTGTTATGTGGTTACCGGGATCGCACCGGGCCCTTGCGCCTTCAAAACAGGTGCCGGAACCACTGAGCTGTATCCCCGGCCCTCGTGTTTTCTAATTTTTAAAAATAGAATAAGCCAGGAGTCAGGGATTTAGCTCAGTGATTTGGCATCTGCCTTGCAAACGTAAGGTCCTGAGTTTAATCCCTGCCACCTCCCGGTAACCAGATAAAACAATGCAGGGCATGGTGACTCATGCCCACCAGCAATCAGTACCACATACCACAGTGCTGGGCGTGGTGGCTCAGGCCTGTAATCCCAGCACTGGAGTGGTAGAGGCTGGAGGATTGCTGAGTTCGAGGCTGAGAACTAGAAAATGTCTCAGAAAATTAAAAAAAAAAAAGAACAAGCCAGGTGTAGTGGTGTACACCTGTAATCCAGTAGCTCTAGGGAGACTAAAACAGGAGGATCACCATGAGTTTGAAGCCAACTTGAATTACATAGTCAAACCCTGCCCTCCAAAAATGAGAAAGCAGCAGCTAAATGGGCATGGTGTCATACTTGTAATTCTAGCATGGCCGAGGGAGGAGGTTTACAAGTTTGAACCCAGCCTGAGCAACTCTGTGCCTTAGCGAATCCCTGTTTCAAAATAAAACATGAAAAAGATCTAGGTGGGGATTTAGCTCAGTGGCACTGTGCCTGCCTTGCAAGCACAATATTGTGAGTTCAGTTTCCTGTACTGCAAAAGAAGAGAGGCCGGGGGGCCGGGGAGTTAGCTCAGTGGTTCCGGTGCCTGTCTTGCAAGTGCAAGGACCCGGGTTCGATTCCCCGGTAACCACATAACAATACTGGGTGTGGAGACCCACACCCAGCAGCAACCAGTACCACATACCACAGTGCTGGGCGTGGTGGCTCACGCCTGTAATCCCAGCACTCGAGAGGCAGAGGCAGGAGGATTGTTGTGATGTGAGTTTGAGGCTGAGCTCAGGGCTAGCCTGAACCACAAAGCGAGACCCTGTCTCAAAAAACCTAAAAAAAAAAAAGAAGAGAGGCCGGGGTATGTAGCTCAGTTTGAAGGCCCTGTGTTAAATCTCCTGTGAAAAATATTAGTGGTGTCAGTACAGGTAGTAATAATAATGATAACAGTAGAACCGTTGAGCTTGGAATGGTGGTACATCCCTGTAATTAAAGCATTCTGGAGCCTGAGGCAGGAAGATTGAGAATTTGAGGACAACCTGAACTGCTTGACAAAACCTGTCTCAAAAAAGAAAACAACTGGGCCGGGGATATAGCTCTGTTTCCGGCGCCTGTCTTGGAAGCGCAGGGGCCTGGTTTCGATCCCCGGTAACCACATAACATTACTGGGCGTGGAGACTCAGCCCAGCAGCAATCATTATCACATACCACAGTGCCAGGAGTGGTAGCTCACGCCTGTCATCCCAGCACTTGGGAGGCAGAGGCAGGAGGGTTGCTGTGTTGTGAGTTGGAGGCTGAGCTCAGGGCCAGCCTGAACCACAAAGAGAGACCCTGTCTCAAAAAAAAAAAAAAGCTGGGCCGGGGAGTAAGCTCAGTGGTTCCGGCACCTGTCTCGCAAGCACAAGAACCCGGGTTCGATTCCCCGGTAACCACATAACAATACTGGTTGTGGACCCACACCCAGCAGCAACCAGTACCACATACTACAGTGCCGGGCGTGGTGGCTCACGCCTGTAATCCCAGCACTCGGGAGGCAGAGGCAGGAGGATTGTGATGTGAGTTTGAGGCTGACCTCAGGGCCAGCCTGAACCACAGAGACCCTGTCTCCAAAAACCTAAAAAAAAAAAAAAAAAAAAAAAAAGCCTCCTATCATAGTTCTCTTGCATAATAAATGCTCAAACTTAGTATGACTATCCTGTATATAGATAGATTTCATCAGTGTTGCTATATTTAAATATATTTTTGTATAGAATATTTTAAGAGTTGCATATATCCTTTGCTCCTCCTGCTTTTTGCTCTTTAATAGTACTGGAGATTGAACCCATGTTGTTTGAATTAAGCTATATTACATCTCTAGCCCATTTTATTTATTTGTTTACTTACTTTGCAGTACTAGGGGTCGAAACCAGAGCTCTTGCACTGAGTTAAATCCTCCTACCCCTTTTCATTTTTCTTTTTTTTTTTTTTTTTGAGACAAGGTCTTGCTTTGTAGTTCACGTTGGCCCTGAACTCACTATATATCTCAGGCTAACCTCGAACTCACAGCAATCTTCTTGTCTCTTCCTCTTCAGTGCTGAGATTACAGGCATGGGCCACCATGTCGAGCATTGTGATATGTGGTACCCCAGGGATCGAACTCAGGACCTTGTGCTTGCCAGGCAGATGCTACAATCACTGAGCTACATCCCGGGCACCCACCTTTTCATTTTTCACTGTGAGACAGCATTTCACCACATTGCTAAGTTGTACAGGTTGGGTTTAAATTTTTAATCTTCCTGTCTCAGCCTTCTGGAACGTGGGGATTATAGGTTTGCACAACCTTACCTTTTTAAATCTACTATTTTAACCATTTTTAAGTAAACAATTCAATGACAGCAGTTATATTCATAATTGGTCTTTTTATGTGTGTGTGTGTGTTTATTTTTTTTGAGACAGGGTCTCACTTTTCTTTGTAGTTCAGGCTGGCTCTGAACTCACTGTGTAGCCCAGGCCAGCGTCAGACTCATAGCAATCCTCCCGCCTCTGCCTCCTGAGTGCTAAGATTATAGGTGTGAGCCACCATGCCCAGCATTGTGGTGTGTGGTACTGATTGCTAATGAGTGTGAGTCACCGTGCCCAGCATCGTGGTATGTGGTTACCAGAGTCAAACCCAGGCCCTTGGCACTTGCGAGGCAGACTCCAGAACAACTGAGCTAAATCCTTGGTCCACAGTGGGTTTTTTAAAACTTTTTTTTAAATTATGGTTTTCTGTGTCCTTTTTTAAAAAATTGATTTTATTTATACATTTTATATACATATCATGATCACATTCAACATTGAGAACTTTTAACCAGTATATGACAGGACTCTCATTTTTTCCCATTTTTTTATAATGTTATACTACCTTGACCTGTGTATATTTCCAAATTAATTGCCCCACATAGAAACCATTAAGCACTTACTCTCCATTCCTTCCCTCTTTCAACTCTTAATTTCTGTCTCTATGACTTGGCCTTTTCTAGCTATTTCATATAAGTAGATTTATAAAGTATATCGTTCTTTTATGTCTTGCTTATTTCTTTTTTTTTTTTTTAAGGTTTTTTTTTTTGAGACAGGGTCTCGCTTTGTAGCTCGCTTTTGGAGCTCAGCCTCCAACTCACTTCACAGCAATCCTCCTGCCTCTGCCTCCCGAGTGCTGGGATTACAGGCGTGAGCCACCACGCCCGGCACTGGTATGTGGTACTGGTTGCCGCTGGGGTGAGTCTCCACACCCAGTATTGTTATGTGGTTACCGGGATTGAACCCGGGTCCTTGCGCTTGCAAGACAGGCGCCAGAACCACTGAGCTATATCCCTGGCTCTATGTCTTGCTTATTTCACTTAGCATATTGTTTTTAAGTTTTATCTGGTGCTGAGCGGTGGTGCGCACCTCTTATCCCAGCACTCAGGAAGTTGAGGCAGGAGGATAGCTGAGAGTTCAAGGCCAGCCTGCACTATGGAGTGAGACCTATCTCAGAACAACAAAACCAAGGGCCGAGGATTTAGCTCAGCAGTTCTGGCATCTGCCTGGCAAGTGCAAGGTCCTGAGTTCAGTCCCTGCTAACCACATACAACATTGTCTAATATGGTGACTCATGGCCACCAGCAATCAGCACCACATACCACAATGCCAGCCGTGGTGGCTCATCCATATAATCCCAGCATTCAGGAGGCAGAGGCAGGAGAATTGCTGTGAGTTTGAGGCTTGCCTGGGCTATATAGTGAGCTTAAGGTCA
Source organism: Petromus typicus (assembly GCA_004026965.1). Lineage (NCBI taxonomy): Eukaryota > Metazoa > Chordata > Mammalia > Rodentia > Petromuridae > Petromus > Petromus typicus. Next base: position 3,428 of record PVIR01041785.1, on the reverse strand, counting down.
GCCTGAACTACAAAAACAAGACCCTGTCTCAAAAAAAAAAAAAAAAAAAAATCAAGTTTAATCCATGTTAAGCATATATCAGATTTTCATATTTGACAGCTAAATAATTATATTCCATTGCATGTGTCTAACATATTTTGTATATCCATTCACTTGTTGATGGGGTGTGGATTTCTATCTACTGGTTATTGTCCATAAAGTTGCAATTGAGGTTGTCCTTGAACTCATTACATAGCCCAAACTGACCTCAAACTGGAGGTGATTTTCCTGGCTCAGCTTCTTGAGTTTGAAATTCAAGGTATGTGCCACTACACTTAGCTAGTTCTTTCAGTTCTTTTGAATATATACCTAATAGTGCAGTTGCTAGGTAACTGTGATGTCACATGGTTGTAATCCCAACACATTTCCAAATAGAAAGGAGGACTGAAAATTGGAGGCCAGTTTGGACAACTGATTCACTTAGTGTCTTGTGTGTGGGGCTGAGTATGTAGTTTACTGTGAAGGCCTTGGATTCAATCCCTATTTCTGTAGAGAAAGAGATAGAGGTGGAGGTGGAGATGGAAGTTGAAGTAGAGAATGTGAATAATTTGCTTGGTCATACTAGAATTCTCTCTTTTTTTTTTTTTTTTTTTAAGGTTTTTTTGAGATAGGGTCTCACTTTGTAATTCAGGCTGGCCCTGAGCTCAGCCTCCAACTCACATCACAGCAATCTTCCTGCCTCTGCCTCCCGAGTGCTGGGATTACAGGCATGAGCCACCATACCCGGCACTGTGGTATGTGGCACTGATTGCTGCTGGGTGTGAGTCTTCATGCCCAGTATTGTATGTGGTTACTGGGGAATCGAACCCGGGTCCTTGTACTTGCAAGACAGGTGCCGGAACCACTGAGCTATATCCCCGGCCTGTTTTTTTTTTTTTTGGAGACAAGAGTCTTGCTTTGTAGTTCAGGCTGGCCCTGAACTCACTGTGTAGTTCAGGCAAGCCTTGAACTCACCAATCCTTCTGCTTCTGCCTCTTGAGTGTTGGGATTACAGATGTGAAATACCAGTGATTTTCCTAAAGTGATTTTGAAAAGTGCTTGAGTCTAATTGAAAATATACGTATTGAAAGGAAATGCTTAAATATTTATTAATTAAAGATTTTTTTTTCTTTTTCCCATAGATTTGGCTAGCTGATTGGCTGCTGAAAAATAATCCCAACAAACCTAAACTTTATTATCAAATTGCAGAAGAGTTCTAGCCTCTGCCAAAGAATAGCTCATGAACTCTCTCATTGCAAAAGCATACCTGAGGCCCTGAATTTGATCCTCATCACCAAAATGAACAAGGTGGGAAAGGGGAGAAAAGAAAGGAAAAGAGAACAGAAGAAATTTTAATTCTTCGGGGTTTAAGTAACTGTATGTGAAATAAATTATTTCTTAAAAATAAATGTTACTGTGCCTGCCTGGTAAGTGCAAGGTCCTGAATTCAAGGTACCACACACACACACACACAAAGGAATAACCATTCTATACACCAAATAACATTAGCTAGGGTAAAATATAGACTTATTTTTACTAAATTTTACTAAAATTATAGACTAAGGTACACATTTACAAATCCTACGTGATATAACATTGCAGAGTGTGATGGTGCGTGCCTATAATCCTGGGATCCTGGGAGGCTGAGACAGGAAGATCACAAGTTCAACCCCAACTGGAGCAATTTAGTGACTTAACAAGACCTTGTCTCACAATAAAAAATTAAAAGTGAGCTGGGCTTGTAGCTCTGTGTGAAATTCCTAGGTATAATCTTGAGTTCTGTAAGAGAAAAAAAACAGTAATGTAAGATTAGAAGAAGACAAATGTAAAGTAGTACTAGATTATCTTTTTTTCTTTCTTTTTTTCCTGGTACTGGGGATCAAACTCAGGAGGACCTTGTACATGCAAGGCAGGCGTGGCACCGACTGAGCTAAATCCCTGGCCCTAGATTATTATCTTTTTAATTTAAAAAGAGCTAAAAATATTATAAATTTGACCAAGGATATAGCCGTGTACATGCATAATTAATCTATCAATTCAGATATTTAATTTAAAAAGTATGGCTGTGTAAGTAATTATTTGATGTAATGGAAATGTTTAGAACCAGAGGACAATTTTTTTTGTAGTTAGTTTTTTTTTTTTTTTTTTTTTTTTGAGATAGGATTTCACGCTTTCTCAGCCTCAAACTCAGCAATCCTTCTGCCTCTGCTTTCTGAGTGCTGGGATTATAGGCATGAGTCACCACACCCGGCATTGTTATATGTGGTTACCAGGGATCAAACCCAGGTCCTTGTGCTTGCAGTGCAACTTCCGGAACCACTGAACTAACTCCCCCGCCCACCAGAGAATGATTTTAACTAATCATCCACATATTTTCTCATCACCGATAAGGACCTTGAAGAGTGACCAGCTGGCACTGAGCATAAGCTATGTGTGGTGGCACATTCCTATTATGTCAGCATTAGGGAAACTGAGACAGGAGGATCTCTGAATTTGAGGCCAGCCTGAGCTACATGATGAGATCCTGTCTCATAAAACAAAATAAACAAAAAATGTTAAATAAAGGTGGCATCTAGAGGGTGCCCCTCTTTCCAGGCCCCTTGCTAGGCCTTTTTGTATTTTACTGAAAAATAAGGTACAGGGGCCGGGGAGTTAGCTCAGTGGTTCCAGCGCCTGTCTTGCAAGCGCAAGGGCCCGGGTTCGATTCCCCGGTAACCACATACCATACTGGGCGTGGAGACCCACACCCAGCAGCAACCAGTACCACATACCACAGTGCCAGGCGTGGTGGCTCACGCCTGTAATCCCAGCACTCGGGAGACAGAGGCAGGAGGATTGTGATGTGAGTTGGAGGCTGAGCTCAGGGCCAGCCTAAACCACAAAAGCGAGACCCTGTCTCAAAAAACCTAAAAAAAAAAAAAATAAGGTACAATCTATTCTAGGCACTCCTACCTTACTGTCTAGCTGGGGGCGGGGGTTTGAAGAGTGAGACAATCCTTGAGGAAGAAATTTCAGTTAGCAGTCTTGAGTAAGGATGCGTGGTTTCAAAGTCTCACCGCTTTACTTCAATAATTGCAAAATACTTTTCCAGAGTAGAAATACTGCCATAGTGCCCTGTTAATATTTTTTTTGGTGGTACTGGGGATTTGAACCTAAGGCTTTGTGAATGCTGGTCAAGCACTCCACTACTAATGTACATCTCTAGCCCTTTTTTTTTTTTTTTTTTTTTAGGTTTTTTGAGACAGGGTCTCACTTTGTAGTTCAGGCTGGCCCTGGGCTCAGCCTCAAACTCAAATCACAGCAATCCTCCTGCCTCTGCCTCCCGAGTGCTGGGATTACAGGCGTGAGCCACCACGCCCGGCACTGTGGTATGTGGTACTGGTTGGTGCTAGGTGTGGGTCTCCACACCC
>PVIR01041784.1:0-12429 GCA_004026965.1 Petromus typicus | reverse complement strand
TGCTGACCCATAGACATGGTGTCAGTTAACATCCTGCAATTTCTTTTTGTTAGTTCTCCTTTATTTGATAAAAGTTAATTTTTAAATACAAACAAATGATTTTGAATTTATCCATCTTGTTTTCTGCCAATTAAGAAATTTCTGAAAGTCAATTCGACCAATGTTGTGTGTGTGTGTGTGTGTGTGTGTGTGTGTTTCCTTTCACAGTTCAAATTTATTGTCATATTCAATACAGATATGTTGTTCATGTTTATTTGTCAAAGTACTGCTTACAACTGGAGACAGCATAGCCATGGCTTCAACCTCACTTGTTCAGCTCACTTGTTACCTTTGATCTGTGCAGGACGTTGATGCTCCTCTGAGGCGGCCTGAAATTCATTCCCTTGCTCCCTGGGCCTCATGCGTCCTTTGCTATTTGTCTCCAGTGCTCTGCTGCCCCTCTTCCAAGGAAGGCGACTCCTTCACCATAGGGGCTTCCTTGCTTGAACAGAAAATCAGAAGTAGACTGTCTGAGACCACTTTGTTGTGTGCCCCTTGCCAGTAACAGAATTCACATGGACACTCTCCCTGCCTTTCCTCTACTTTGACAAATTCAGATGGCATTTTATCCATCCTGGCTTGAAAAAGTCATGATAGAATTGCAGTAGGTTTTAAAACTCAGCATGCACAATGCCTTCCACATTTCCATCAGCTGACACATTGTATGGTACCTACAGTTTTAAAAAATGATATTTACAATCAAGGAAATACAAATAAAAGCCAGGATGTGATTTGGCAATACTACTAACCACTAAAAGATACTTTATAGAAGTTTGATTATAACAAGGATGTGGGACAACGGAGACTTGCAAGTGATGTGGTAGGGGACAATTTGAGATTTTATAGTAAAGTTAAAGATTTAAATCCAATAGCTCTGTACTTTAGGTACTCATACATTCACCAAGAAGCATGGGCAAGATAGGCTGCCACATTGTTAATAGTGTGTGTGTGTGTGTGTGTGTGTGTGTGTGTGTGTGTGTGTGTGTATGCGCACTTAAATAGCCTAAAATGCCACCCACATGAAAATGGATAAATATTTTATCAAGTGAATTATCGTTGTGTAACCACTGTGGATGAGTTCAATAATGTATGTGATAGAAATAAAGACCCAGCGTAACAGACACTCACTGTAATTCACATGAAGTTGAAAACTTCATTTGGAATAACAAATTTAAGAATTCCTAGATGTAAGATATAGTAACAGAGAACATCAAGGTTGACCTAACAATGGCAGGTGTGTGTGTATGTGTGTGTGTGTGTTTGGTATCAGTGAGAGAAACACTTTGTGGTCTTGGATCATCCTTGGTGAGTGTAATCCCACTTAGTTATCACAAAGTTATCATACAGCAGTTAAACTGTAATATTGAGGTTTCAAGTTATTAAAAAAAACCTCACATATTAATATTTTTTGTTTTAAAAGAAAAACAAATAACACACTGCCATAATTTTGCCACTATGTGTTCAGATGGTGGAAATGCATGCTCTTTTCTGTAATTTATATGCCAGGCATAATACTTATGTAACGCTAAAATTAATGAAGTTTAGAAGAAAAAAATCTATTTAGTTAGCACTTTATCACTATACTATAAGTGGTAAAAATGTTAATTTTTTATAAAATGCCATAAAATGTTGCTTGTAAAACTTGAGCTTGATAGGTATGTAACATACACTCTGTTCTTTCAGGTTCCCTCTCCTAGTTTTTGTTTGCTACATACAGTCAATTCTTTTCAGAAATTTTTCAGAGTTCTAATTTTCTCCAAAACAACTTTTAAGCAGTAGGAGAGCTGTAGAAAGAATTTGTTGAAATTCTCCCTCTTTCTCTGTCGTGTAATGAAAATATGTTAGGGCATATCTATTCTTATTGAGGTTTTGTAAGAAAACTTGAAAATACAATCATGCCGAGTTCCTGAACATGTTTAGAAATTGTGAATTTCTTGCATGTATGAATAACTTGAAAATAAAACTTAATGCAGCTAAATCCAGGTCAACATTTTGGCAAGGGAACTACTCACTGATAGCATCACTGTTTAATGAATTAAATATATTAAGGCTGAAAATGAGATATATTAAGCCCAATTATAATGTGTCATTTTCAAGAAAATATAGGCTGACTTTATAACTTCTGACATATTTTTACACCTTTATTTTTGTAGTTATTTTCCTTTTGTCACGGAACTAGCCACAATGTCACTAAGGGAAACTTACATATGAAGAAAAATCAGACATCTACATACATGAACCCTGCTTTCCATTTTCATAACAGCAAATTGTGCAAGAGATTGGAATGCTCTTCCTGTGATTAGATTTTGGATTTAGTGTTTATGTATAATAGTAGAGTTTATAAAAATTGATAGAAGTCCTGAGCCTTTGTTGCATCCCTAATTGGTCAAACTAGAGGAATAAAATGCATGCTGAGATAAGTGTAATCACTCACAAAGTGGTTCCGTTTTTAAATTGTTTTATTTAAAAGGCACTCTCTACTGAAAAACAACACTGTAATTTCACTAATTGAACTCTGAACTTAAAATACAGCAATGCAAGAGAAAGAACAATTCAAGACAGGAAGGAACAAATCAAAGTAAATAGCATTTAATTTTCTTTCTGGTGAATATGTTTTCAGATAATATCCCTAACCAAAAAAAGAAAAAAAATTTAAATAGAGAAAAAATAACAGGACGCTCGGAACACACTCTGAACTACTTCTGAGTGTGCATGAACTAGGGAAATTACAGAAGAGAGTCTGACTTTTGAAGAATCAATAAAAACTGGTTAGTGATTTGTTTGCCTGCTTAATCTTTATACTCTAGTTCCATGGCTGAGCCTTTGAGCATGTTTACAATCTGAAGCCATACTTGATGGAAAAGTGATACTTGTTTAGAAGCACTTATGTACAAATTGTATTGCTACCACAGAAAATGATAGGTCACACTGACTGAACTGATTGTTCCAACATGTTGCAAGCAGAATATCCCATTACTTTTATTGTGAAAAGCATTAGTATTTTATACAATATCTTTAGATAATTATGATACAGACTTAGAAATTGTCATTATATATTCCTTTTAAAATATGACTAATTTTAAGATAAACTTCATAGGAATTTATCTTAATGGAGGACACTGATTTTATGGCTATGACTATGAAAGCTGTTGTTTTGTTTTCTTGTATGATTATTCTTCATTAGAACCAAATAAAGAGAAATGGGTATAACATATGTAACTGCATTAAAAGAGAAATATTTTGAGACTGGGGATGTACCTCAGTGATGCTGTGCCCATCTGGCCAATGGAAAATCCTGAGTTTGATTCCCAGTACCAATAATAAATTATAAATACAAAGATTCAAAGAAAATAAATAATAAGAGTATCACTGTCAACCTTGTTTTCTCAACTTCGTGGACAAAGAAACACCTTGTTGATTAATGAATCACACTTTTATGCATATTTGGGTGGGATGTGGAGTGCGACACCAAGTCTTTCCATCATATTGTTTATGATCCAGTCAGCTATGGACTCAGTTCCCAAAGGCTCTGAGCCAAGTGAATCCCTTCCTGCCTTCCGTGTGGGTTCTGGGTACTCTGTCCAGCAACCGGAACACTGAGTAATATAAGCATGTTGAGAAAATTTTCTAATTATGTTCCAACACACTTTGTCTCCTATCTTGGTGGACATAGGTACTGATTTTGTTGTATCCAGTTATATCCTTGGGACATTTGACTTGTTAAGAGATAATTTGGGACTGCATTAGTGAAGAAGTTTTATAGCTATAATTTACGTTAGAATTTTTAAAAATTAATTTTGTAAGAGTTAAAGCAGTTGAGTTTTCTATATATTTTGTACAGCTTTACATCTTTTCAAAAATTAAGGTCAATTTAACTATATTCTATAAATAACATTATACACATGATATTGACAGAAACATGTTTTGAACAGTGTTACTACTTCAATATTTCTTGGACATAGTTGTTAACAGTCTAATTTGCTTATTATTTTAGGGCATACCTTAAAGTTGAAAATATAATTCTGTTCTCAACATTCTATTATCTGCCTATAATCTTTAAATTTGTTTGTGCTTTACCTACTTTCTTTCTGGCCTGCCTTGTCAGTTCAGCCTACACATTCTGGAACTGCCTCAGGCTTATTACCATGATGTAGGAAGTTATTAAAATATGTTAATGTACTTGACCAAGATGACTTTAAATTAAGCCCTTATAACTTTCTGCCTTCCAGGCTGTCCACACTCTATAATACCTGGAATAAGATATTATTCTGTGATCAAATTGTAACTTAGAAAAAAAAGAAAAAAAATACTGTTATGGCCTCTTTTCTTATAACTGTGACCATTTTCACCACATCAGCGCTATAATTTAAGTAAAACTAGTAGCATCAAACGTGCACTGAATTCTGTTCTGGGTCAGGCAAACTCCTGCATGCTTTGCATGTTCCACGATTATCCTCATTTTGTAGATGAGGTACTAAGTGGCTGAGGAGCTTTTACGGTGTCAGGGAGCTAATCAGGGACACAGCCCTGCGTCCTATCAAGTTGCCTGACTTCAGAGTTGTTAGAAGCTCTAACACAAGGCTTTTTAAAGGTTGTAATAGAGAGAGGAACACTGTTCACGTTTCAGTGTTGTCTCTCTCTTGAGCTCTTTTCATATTTTGTTAAGTATCAAAACCATATTCTACTGAAATAAAGAACAAGACTTGAATTTGTTCCTTTGAAAAGTGAATTGGGGAAATAGTTGCTACTGAGTTAAGGGATTTGGGCTAAGGGTGTAGCTCAAGAGAAGACTGTCTGCGTAGCATATGTATGACCTTTGGCTCCCTCCCCTGCACCTGAACAGTTAGTGGACTTGATTGGTGTTCAGTTGTAGAAGATACCATCCTTTTCAGTATGGAGAAAAGATTGAGAACCATGTTTTCCTTAGCATGTCGAGTCTTTCAGATCTCCTTATTCTGTCATTTTAACCTCTCTTCTCTCCTGATTGAAGTTATTTCTGTTTCATCATGAGGTATGACTTAGACCCTTGGAAATCCTATAGTGGAGGCTGACTTTGGCACTTGTCCTTGTCTCCCAATAAACTTTCTTTACTATTCCTCCTTCCAGACTTTGGAGAGTGTTTTCTCATTATTTCAACAGTACCACTGTGGGGGCCGGGGAGTTAGCTCAGTGGTTCCGGCGCCTGTCTTGCAAGCGCAAGGACCCAGGTTCAGTCCTCGGTAACCACATACCATACTGGGCGTGGAGACTCATGCTCAGCAGCAGCCAATACCACATACCACAGTGCCGGGCGTGGTGGCTCACGCCTGTAATCCCAGCACTTGGGAGGCAGAGGCAGGAGGATTGCTGTGGTGTGAATTTGAGGCTGAGCTGAGTTCCAGCCTGAACCACAAAGCAAGACCCTGTCTCAAAAAACTTAAAAAACTTAAAAAAAAAAAAAACAAAAAAAACAGTACCACTGAGTCAAAGACAATGCTTAAAGTCCAGATTTTAACGTACAACAATGACCTTTATAATGCATGTATTTGTCTATTCCAATAAGCACACAAGATATTTCATATCCACCATAATTTCTATTGTGTTGTTCAAAATATCTGATGGTGTTGGAAGAAATATTTAGGGTTGTAGCATCAATGTGAAGACTGTCTCTGCTCCTCTCCTCACTTTTCTGGTGTCACCCTTTGTGGAGAAGGAAGGTTTGCAAAATGCACCTGGCTTGACACTCTGGCTATGGAGAAGAAACCAGTGAGGACACTCAAAGGCCAGCTGGTGGTATTTTCTAAAGGCTGAGTAGCTGGATATGTCCTGGAACTAGGGTCTCTTGATAGCAATATGAACAGGGGTCAATATATCTTGGCTGTAATGGCTGTAATTAATATTAGGGTTCTCTCTGTCATAGGGACCTAGGAGTTGCCACAGCACAGAAGGTGTGGTGTGTGCTTTGCAGAGCTCTAGGGAGAGACTGTTTAGCAAAATGTAAAGAGATCTTCACTATCTCTAGGATTCAGAGTGTACAAAAGGAGAAGAGCAGACACACAGAGGGACACCAAAGAGGAAGCTATCAAAGAACAGAAAGAATGTGTTAGGTTTAAAACACTGTAGCAAATACCAAGAACAATGTTAAAGTCATAATCTCTGTAGGAATGAATTGGAACTGCTGATGAACTTTCCTTAAAAAGAAATAAATGAATAGATTTGTGATTACTAACATATTAGTAAAGCAAGTCAATTAAAATTCAATTTTGTAAAGTGACAAAAATATATCATGTTGACAGAATTCTCCAAAATTCCATTAAAAATGGATATTTCTTTTACTCATTTCTTTATTGATGCATTTTAGATGTGTATTATGGTCATATTCAACATCATAAATTTGTACCTGTAGATGATATATCTTGATTCTCACTTTACACCAAAATACATTTATAAAGAAATGGATAGTGGGGCAGAGGATTTAGTGCAGTGGCTCCTGCATCTGTCTTGCAAGTGCAAGGGCTGGGTTCAATCCCCAGTAACCACTTACAATACTGAGCATGGTGACTCAGGGCCACCAGCAATCAGTACCACATACCATAGTGCTGGGAGTGGTGGCTCACCCTGTAATCCCAGCACTCTGGAGGCAGAGGCAGGAGGACTGCTGTGAGTTTGAGGCTCAACTCAGGGCTAGCCTGAACTACAAAGTGAGACCCAGTCTCAGAAAACAAAAACAAACAAACAAACAAACAAACAAAAACACATAGAAAATATGTTCTTCTAAAATTCTGGAAAAATAGTAAACCTTCTCCTGTGTAGATACTTAGCTCACTATGTGTTATATAACAGACCTACCGTAAAAGTCAACACTAATAATAATAATAATATTCTGAAAATATATTATTATATGAAAAAATCCAAATATATATATCAGAAAAGGAGGTCCTTAAATTATCCAGGAAAAGGTTGATTTAAATTAAATACATGGAAGTACCTAATCTTGAGAAATAGGAATTGACATTACAAAAGATTTGCTTTGAGAACAATGAGACTGATTCACAATATGATTGGTTTTCTAACTCAGGATTCCTGAAGTTTATATAGTCTTGTACCCCAGAAAACCTATTTCTTACTTTCTAGAATAATCTATGAAATTCAGTAGAAGCAATAATTTAAAAACTTTTTTGTGAGTCCCACTCTTAACCTTATTCTCCCTGAAGGCAAGAGTGGGCATGTAGTCAATCAGAAACTATTTGAGAGGCTTAGGTGGCAGCCATGTGTCTTACAGGTGTATTGATCCCGCATCCTGCCTATCAAGTTCATGCTGTGACTTTCAGGGAGAAAAGACATCATCCCTGGACTCAAGGAGCTTATTGAACATACTCTTCACCAACTATTTTAAGAAAAAAAAATACTTCAAAAATATATGGCTTATCAGTCCAGGGATTTAGCTCAGTGGTTCTGTAACCTGCTTTGCAAGTGCAAGGGCCTGGGTTCAATCCACAGAAACAACATACAACAATGCAGGACATGGACTCTCACACCCACTAGCAATCAGAACCACATACCACAGTGCCAGCTCTGGTGGCTCATGCCTGTAATCCCAGCACTCAGGAGGCAGAGGCAGGAGGATTGCTGTGAGTTCAGGGCCAGACTGAACTACAAAAGTGAGACCCTGTCCATAAAAAAGGCTCATAACATATGTAGTGCTCAACATTATATTCCAATAGAATTAGAGAATTTCACCAATAAAATATATGTGTTACTGGAATGAAAATTTTGGTTTTATAAGTGATTTCTTCCTTTCAGAAAAACAATTAATGCCTATATATGCCAGTGTCAAAATTATATTTTTAGTCCTTATTTCTTTTCAAGTGTTTACCTCATTTTAAGTATATATTTCATATATTTGTGTAATGGTTTCTTTTTAAATGTTTTCAATAAACATGTAATCACTTTTTAAAAAAATTTTGAGAATGTCTTCTCAAAATGTTGAACTGCATTCAAGGTAAAAGGAAAACTACAATCATTCAGAACAAAGTGGATGATTTTATAAAGCTACGATCAAGACGTTAAGTCATGGGTAAGCGAAAGGTTCAAGTTTGGCTAGGGCAAGTGCACTATATTCCTGTTTCCTGAGCCTGAAGGTTGAGACTTGGCTCCCTACAGACCTGGAGACCGTTAGGGGCTTGAGCACACTTGCGTCCACTCATTGAGCCTTGTCAACACCCTTCTTAACACTCCCACTCTTCTTTGTCTCTCACTGATGACCTCATCTCCTCCCAGCCCTGCTCATGCCATGTAACCCCCTACTCACAAAATTCCCTTATTAGACAAGACCTTAGGTTAAACCAATAGACCCTGGCCTCTTATCAGCTCTCATCGCACCCTCTATTTGCTATAAAAACACACTTAAGCCTAATAAAATCTGGAAGAGTTCCAGAAACTTTCTCCAGGGTCTGAGTTGTGACTCTGTGTCTCACCCTCCCTGGCTAAGAAGCCTCACACTATACTTCATAAAAGCAACACATGAGAGAATTCATAAGTATGAGGAAGTAATAAAACAAAAGTGACCACAGTAATTACAAATATATTTAAATCTCGGGCCAGAGAAATTGACCATACACAGCCTTCTAGAGGAGAAGAAGAATGCTTGAAATGTTCTAACAGCACTGAACCTCTAGCTTGTTTTCAGTGGTTGGCGGGATATGAATAGGAACCACATTGTTGCTTGGGGATATGTCATTTTTTCATCAGTCTGGCACTTGCTTCTGAGAGAAAATGTGGTATATCTGTGTTAGAATTGTCTGGAAAACAGCTTCTACCTTTATTGAGTTTAGAGCAGATATCTCAATGAGCACCAAGCCATTCTTTTCTGCAAAAGCTCTGGCTTCATCTGTAGGAACTGCACTGAGATGATGTAAATCACTTATTGCCCACAAGTATAACAATGTTATGAATGATAAATAAATGATAATTTTGTAAAACTTTCAAGTACTTTGAAGACAGGTCTAGATGTAAAAAAAAAAAAATGAGACAGTTTTGAGTGACTAACCTGTGGTTAGCCACCTGCTTGTTAATACAAATTCCAGAAATAATGCTGCAAATTTAAGGAACTTAATACATTAGCAAAATACGACACTAAATGAATTTTGGAAGGAAGGGACAAAATGAACATTCTGATTCTGAACTCTCTATTTTCATTTCTCGTTTGAAAATAAGCACGAAGCATTTTAGTTCTTAAAGCTCTGGGTCAGTTGAGTGGCATAAGTTAGATTCATACCTCCTAACAATTCTGAGGATGGACAACAATTGCTTCCTGTGCTATTTGCCTAAGAAAAGAATAGGCACCTTTCATGTCTCTTTCTGGATTGGTCTAGGTCTCCTAATAAAACATGCAATAAAATATAGTACTTTGTCTACCTTAGTCATCCAGAAAGGTGATGTAGAACATTTACAAAGAAACCAACAGAGAGACAAACCGAGCCCTCACACTGTAGGGCTGGAGGAAATATATTTTTTCTCCATACTATTACATAAGAGAATTGATGTTAACTTAAGATTACTTCAAAACCAAAGTGCTACATCTTGCTTTCTATACACTTTTAAGTAAGTTCAGAGCAAAAATTTGACATCCTTATTGCTATATGAAGAAAAAAATAGAAAATAAAACAAAAGCAGTTATAAAATAATAACTTTTTCTATTCTGTGCTTGAAAAAGAGGACAGTCTAATATATTTAATTAACTGGTATATTTTTCTTAAATCAGTTTTTTAGGGAAAAACATACTGACATAATGGTGAATAAAAACATTTTTAATTCTCCACATCAGTCAGTAATATCCAGTAAGTAGTTTTGGTAACCCCACTTAGGCATGGTAAAATGTCATGAGACATTTTCTTGAGTTACATTCTCATACAGATGAGTCATATTTAAATTATAAGAGACCTAAGTATTTATTATTTAGTCAATTTCTATTACTAGGACATAGTATATTTCTACCATTTAATCTCCCTCTTTAATCTGTTTAAAACCTTAAGTGCATTTATATAACTTTCTATCGCTTAGCCCACTTAGGAAATACGGAATTTTAGTGCAGGCACATTTACTGTCTACACATAAAATGAAATGGAATGTTAAGCTGGGGAGTGTTGTCATTTCTTAAAAGTATTTGAAGTCTATATAGCCAAGGGCCAGGGGGTAGGGACCTTATGCAAACAGAGTCACTTAACTTTCTATCTTGTTTGCTCTATATGCATGTGGTGGTGGGTGTATGTGGACGTGGGAGAGGAGGGTGAGCTTCAAATGCTCCATAAGTTCATGAAAGTAAAAGAGGAACAAAATAGGTCACATTTTAGTTGTATTTGTTTAATCTTACATTGTCACTCTGTTTTTAAACTCTCAGTAGTGTTGATTTGTCAAGTGTCTTAACTCCTTAAGAATGATTATAATCTTGACTAAAAGTCATTTTTTTTTCCTCACTGTCTTAGTGGTAAGTCAGAGAGTACTATATTAAACTGTTCATTTCATATTTCTATGTAAAATTTCATATAATCTGTTGTCATGCAAATGGTGCATGTGCAGACACTGAAGAACTGAAACTGTGATAGCATGTACTGAAGAATGGAGAGTCTCCATTTTTATATATTACCCAGGGGCCATAGCAGGGATGGGTACAAACAAGTTCAGTTGAAGAAAAATGGCATGAATGTTTATAAATGTGCTTTACTATTTATCAGATATGTGGACCCTACACTGGCCTGTGTCCAAGTATACACACACACCAACTACTGTGTCCAAGTATACACACACACCAATTACCAATCTCCTTTGTGTTACTAATTCACTTTGACAAATGTGATATACTTGTTCAATAGCTGTTAAATTAAACTTAATGACATTCTAGCTCTGCTGTTTAAAAAGTTAATTTAATTTGGTTAGTGTATTTGCAATTATTATGAACAATGACAGCAAATACTTTCTCTGTATAAAGCTCGATTTGGTCAAATAATTTCTAGATTTTGAAGAATAAAAAATAGTAATACTTTCCAATACTTCCTTCTGACCAACTACTATGGATCCACATATAATCTTACCATTGTGGGAGAATGAGTGAGGATAGAAATTCCAAAACCCGACCTACATGTGAGTTTGGTGAGTCTCTTCTTCAAAATGTTAAAAAAAAATGAATAAATAGGATTATAATTGTGGTTTCCCTGGGTTCACACGATTAAAAAATATAACTGTATGACTCTAGTAATGGAGCATTTACCTAGCAAAATAAGTCTTTGGGTCCAAATCCCATCACTGCAATAATACAAATAAATAAATAGATGGAAATTACTCTAAACTGTAAATGTCCCTAAAATATATGAGAAAATTGTGAAGTTTTGCATTATGAAAGAAATGAGCTATTTCCTGACATAGGGAATGACTCCTGGCCAGGACAGATCCTCCCTGCCCATGAGATCTCTGAGAAGCAGATGATGTTTCCTGTTTCTGAAATTTCACCCTGGACTTCCAGATTCATTATGAGCCTCAGTAAATGATGTTTACTCAGCATCCTTTCTTGTTACACAAGAATCAAGCATGGAATAACCAATGCAAAAACCTATGGTAGTGACATAAGTTTTCTGATCCATGGTGCTACAAAAAGTTAACCTGAAAATAATTATTGTTTAATGTTGTAGGCAATATAGCAAGGGACACTAGAAATTGTACTATGAAGATATATAAGCCCTCAGATGCTAAATAAAGTTGCTCTTTTGCTCCTTTCTCTGTTAGTGCCTTGGTTACACATTTTCTATGATTTATTTGTGTATTTATATATTAAATTTTGAGACAGGGCTTCATTATGTAGTTCAGACTGACCTTGATCTCTCTAGGGAGCCTAAGCTACTCTCAGACTCATACCAATTATCCTGCATCAGCCTCCCTAGAGTTCAGATTATACGAGTGCACCACCAGATCGAGCTAATATAGTTTATATTTTGACTCAAAATCAGTGGGAAGAAAATGGGCAATTATTGGAAGCATTACCAGTTACTTGTCTTACTTAGAAAACCACCTTATACTAAAGAGATCATATGCTGTAATGTTCTGAATGTGAATGGCCCCTTTCAAATGTATGACCAAAGCATAAAAGAGTGAAAGACACCAACGAAGCAGTGTTCCTCTGGATTCCAGTATGTAGTGAGGCTCCGTTTTCTCAGCCTATGTCTACATAGTTGTTCCTTTCACTAAGATAATGTGAAAAAAAAAAAAAAAAAAAAACTACCAAGGCTGAAGTTTTGAAGCTAGCCAACACATTTTTGCCTCTCAAAGAAGCAAGCATATTGAGGTAAAATAATAAGATCTCAGATAGTCTCCATCCTTGCTTATAAAAATGACTGTTTATCCTACAAAATAACTAAAAGA
>PVIR01041783.1:0-12537 GCA_004026965.1 Petromus typicus | reverse complement strand
CAGTGGTTCATCAGGGAACTCATTTTATGAAGCCTGTTTACAAACTGACTTCTGGAGAAACTCTTACCCTGGGTCTAAGCCAGGAAATGCTACAGAAATTATGAGCTATGCATATTTTTTGCAAATAAGACTTCTTCTACTTGGAGCATTCTGTGTACATAATGATTAGTGGGGGAAAATGGCTATGTTCCTGCAGTTTCTTAAACCTCTCAACCCGTGGACCTAAATTCTAGCAAGGAGTCCAGCCAGAATATGTGGAAAAGATTTACACAACCTACAGTTTGTCGAGATTTCAGTCTTTACTTGGCTGGTTCTGTTACAGGGCAGCATGGCAGAGAAGTATCACAGCCCATGGTATGGCAAGTAGAAGGCAGCAAGCACAAGCTTGCCTTTCCCTTTTATCCCGTCCAGGCTTCCAGTCTTTATGGGTGGTGCCAGTCAGAACAATGGTAATTCTAACCAGTAGACTAATTTAATTTAGCAACACACCCTGAATCTCAGTATCACACATTCTAGATCCAGTGGACTCTGAAAACCCCCACCTCTTAGGGCATGAGACTTTGAAGGAACAGAAGATAGAAGCCATGACAGCATGTGTTGTTGATGTCTGTGACATGGATTTATGGGCCATCTCCTACAAATACAGATAATTTCTAGAAAGCATCTGCTTAGTGACCACCCTTAAAAACCAAGCTTCACAGAAATACTCAGTTTACAAACTCATATTTAAGCACAGAATAGTCATACACATGTATATGCACATACACATATGAGCCAGAAACATCACCAGCAAGCATGGCTTTACTGATTACAGCATGCACTTAAGGAAATGGTCAGTCCAAGTAAAGGACAGACTGGGCCCTTGGATACAAGGTGACGTTTGAAAGAAGAGGTTGGATTGATGAGAGCCAGCACCACCATGCTCTCTCCAGAGCTTGTTGCATTTTGTCTGCAGTGTAGCCCTGTGGAAGTCCTTGTTTGTGTCTGTCTATATCTTCCTAGCTGTACTTCCTATTCTGGTTTACATTTTTCTAAGTGTTGTTCGTGGTTTACTATTTCATCATCTACTCCTTGAGTCACTTCAAATGCCTTGTGTAGAAGTGCATTCACACACATGCTCTCCACACATCCCCACATGACACATGGATGAGTCACCCTTTCCCTTGTCCTTTCCTTTTTGTCTCCTGTCTCCCCCTCTGTCTTGGCTTCTCTCCTTCCTTTCATTCATCCATTTTGCCAAAAATTCCTAATTTCTCAACCCAAATCACTTCCTGGCATGCAGAGGAAACATGGCTTCTATAGTTTACGTTTTCTTTGGTTGGAAAAAGCTTATTTATAGCCAAGAAGAGGAACCCCTGTCTACAGGAAATATATCCTGGGCCCTGGAGCATGCCTGAGGCCACAGAGAGTGCTAAATCTTGAATATGAGGTATGATGGCAAAATTAGCTCACTTCTCTTTTGTTCTTCAAAATGTCATGGTTAGAAAATTTGTTCTTATTGTAATGTTGGTGTCCTCAGTATATGGATTTTTTCTTTCTTTTTTTGAGAGAGGGTCTCGGTTTGTAGTTCAGGCTGGCCCTGAGCTCAGCCTCAAACTCACATCACAGCAGTCCTCCTGCCTCTGCCTCCCGAGTGCTGGGACGACAGGCGTGAGCCACCACGCCCCGCACTGTGGTATGTGGTACTGATTGCTGCTTGGGAGAGTCTCCACGCCCAGTATTGTTATGTGGTTACCAGGGATCAAACCTGGGTCCTTGCACTTGCAAGACAGGCGCGGGAACCACTGAGCTATATCGGAACCACTGAGCTATATCCCCGGCCCCGGATTTTTTATTTCTTTAAATCAGGAACTTTTGTCTCTTCATCTTGAAGAAGCACTTTATATCTTTACTCCAGCGTATCCAAGTTGCCAGCTTCTCTGCTGCTGGGCTTGGGGCTCTCAGTGAGTAGTACGTGTGCCTTGCTCCCGATGCTGCAGCACTGTCACAGTTCCCTGACCTAGATGTGGCTCCTGAATGTCTTACAGCAGGTTTTATACACAGTGGGGATGCTCTGTACAGAGCTGGCTTGGTCCAGTGCCAGGGGAACAGTGTGCAGCGGCATGGTGCCAGACTTAGCACGTTGTGCAGAGCAGAGCAAGATCAAAGGTTATGAACTGTTTATTTCTAGGATTTTCCATTTACTATTTTGGACTATGGCTAATTTGGGGAGACTGAAGTTGTGCAGAATGAGACTATGCATGTGCTCTTCATATTTCTGTGTGATAGTATCTATTGTCCACACTCTACATCAATTATAAGCTTTGGATTGAATATGAATGCCAACCTTAGACACACTTTATCCATCAAGTAAATCTTAACTAGAAGAAAAATGGCACTGGTGTGTCTGTTAGAAGTTTTTAACTCTTAGCGAAAATGCGGGCCATGAAAACAAGATCCTTTGCCTGGTGAATCTGTGAAGGCCTGACTCCAGCTAATAACAGTTTACAATAGAGCTCGTAAGTGTAACAACTGTGCCTCACTAATGAAAAATGCTGGTAATAGGGATAAGTAAGATGCTAATTGTAGACTGTAGAAGATAGGTGAGAATTCTCTGTGCTTTCTGATAACTAAAGGTGTTCTAAAAAATAAAATCTATTAAAGAAAAATTTATCACTGCCTTAAAAAAAAAAGAGGATGTATTACAGTATGGCAGATGGTAATGCTTTTGCTTTTATGTCTGCATGTTTTTGTTTTGTGGTACTGGGGACCAAACCGAGGGCCTTCACACTGAGCTATATCCCTATTTCTTTTTGTTTCTCATTTTGAAATAGCGTCTTGCTTTGTATTATGTCACCCAAGTTGGGATTGAATTTGTGATCCTCCTGTTTCAGCTTCTCGGATTACTGGGATTATAGGTTTGTGCCACCATGACTAACTCAATAACGCCTTTAAACATATTGTATTAGCACTATGAGATATTCTGGCAGTCATTCTGTAAGATGAGACATCTGGCTGTGTTTGATGCCTCCAGGAACCTTGGAACCAGCAATTTAAACAAGCTTTATTGAATGGGGCCTCCAAACTAATTTGGCTCAACAGTTGTTTGGGTAAATCATTTTATTGGAAGATAGGCAGTGCTTATCACATTCACATGGTGACTGTGGCTGCTTTTGCATAGCAGGGACACAGCCGAGCAGTGACACCAGGACCAGAGGCCCTGCAGAGCCTGGCAGGGTCACTGTCTGGCCCGCTTAGACAGAGGTACAAAGAAGAAAGTGAGAAGGTAGTCTGTGCCCCAGGATGCATCTGGTAGAGAGTCAAGTGTCAGCAGCAGGAGAGATGCTGGATCAGGTCTGAGAGAGTAGAGTGGATGCCCAGGAGTCCCTGAGTTTCAGGCTTCCACATCCCCTGCTATCGAGCTGTGTCTTGGTCCTGGGGCCTCGCAGTTTGTGGGGACTTTGCCTTGCCCTTTTGACCCTACCCATCTTATGCAACTCCCGACGTTGGCCTGAAGATACTGAGAACCTACCCTGCTTCAGTATGCTAGTACTCTTCACACTCATCTGTTCCTCTCTGTGAAGTTGTGCCGCCAAGGTCCCTGTTCTAGAGATGAGGAATATGAGATCAACGTCACTGAAAGGCTTATTCACAGAGATTGTTCAATTAGTAGATGCTGAGCTGTGTTCTGAATCCAGGATCTGAAGCTGTTACTGTGGTTGCTGGCTCTCACTGGCTAATGACAACCCACCACCAGACACTGGAAAAAGAAGCTGTAACAAATGGTGCTGAACCTCCACATGCAGAAGAATGACACTAGATTCTTGCATCATCCTAGAGAAAAATGAGTTCAAATTGGTCAAAGACTAGGCTATAAGTCCTGAAACTGAAACTTCTAGAAGAAAATAGAGGGAATAGTCAAAAGTTGCAAGTACCAGCAAAGACTTCCTGAATAGGACCCTGGGAGCACAATAGATGATCACAGGAATCCGCAAACGGGACAGCATTGAGTTAAAAGTTTCAGCACAGCAAAAGAAACAACCAGGAGAGTAAAAATGATACAAGGCCCCAAGTAATTCTAATAAGGTAACTATCATAACTCCTAAGCTACTAGATATCTGAAATACGAATTTGTGTTCTTAAAATTGAAAAATGAATCTAGGAACAGTGGAGGTTAAGAGTAAGAAGAATTCACTGAGAGATAGCTTTTGTCTAAGAGTGTCAGAAAAGGGGACAGAAAGTGGATTGCCTGCCCACCTCACTTCTCAAATATGTTTTAAAGGGCAAAGCCACAGGTGAGATGGGTACAAAGTGGGACAAAAGTATAAGATCCAATGAAAAATTACAAACTGGGCATGAGATGGGGCAAAACCATGATCAACTGATAAGATTATGAGTACTGTCACCCAGGAAATACTAATTAAGTGGGGATCAACTGGGAAAACAAGTCATGTTACAAGGACTTTCCAGGAGGGAAAAAGGCTGGGGAGATTGATGTCTATTTAGAATATCAATCACTTCTATTCATCTCTAGATGAAGCAGATAAGTGTAGTACCTCTTTTCTTTTTATAATGCTAATCAGTGAACGATTTTTTTTTATGCTGAGGGCCCAGCTTTGTCTGCCTTATAGTCAGTAATTTCTAACTAACTTTGCTATTTGCAATATTGTCACATTATTTATTATCTTCACACTTAGAGGGTTCCTAAGCTATAGTTGGTGTGGAGAGGAGCATCTTCACTCACACTACTTCAAACAGTGCATTTCTTATGTAGGTGGCTGTACTCCCATCCCAGAGTCAGACCTTGAGGACAGATCAGCAGAACAAGACTCCACAGAACTGTTTACCAACCACAGACTCCTCACTGCAGGGCACCGCATGCCTGGTAAGAGAATGGAGGCCTTATGGGGCTCTGTGAGGAGCAGTGAGCACCCACCGGCTTGTCACCAGGGAGTGCTCTGCAGACTGCTGTTTCTGACTTCTTCATCCTCCCAGCTATATTAGCATAGCTGACTGATGATGTGTGTTTTCCTGTCATCATTCTCTCTCTCTTTCCTCTCTCTTTTCCAGAGGATTCTACCCTCCAAGAGCTTTCAGAATAGTGGGTAGAGCTGTCTGGTTGACACCTTCCTAAGGCTGAGCCTCATGAACATCATGCAGCTGACAAGAGCAGGCTTGCTGCTCAGGGCTCACGCTAGAGATAACACTGTGGAGATGGGGACCCAGATCTCTGCTTTCCCGAGAAACTGGAGCAACATAGCAGCCCAGCTGAGAACCCAGAGAAGCATGTTATTGCTTTTGATCATCTGTTTGCCCCTCTGGGCACAATAAGATGATACAGTTTGGGGACAGACTGTAATGCAACAATCTAAATGTAAAATAATTTGACATCCTATTTTTTCACAGGATTTTTATACAATAAATGTATCAAGTTTAATAAAGCATCTCATTGTCAAATAGTATCAGACAGTAGACAAATAATCTGAGGTGCTAAAAGAGACTTCTCCACTTTGTTTTTTGAAAGGAATTAAAGTTTGCTACTTTATGGTTCGAGTTGAATGTGGCACTGACTTCAAATGTAGATTTTTCTGCTTCAGCTTCCTGAGTGCATGGATTATAGACATGTACCGCCATGCTTTGTTTAAATAACTACTATGGAACTTTCATTTGCCTTGCTCTAATAGACTAAAAATGTTATGTTTTCTGTTATTAGATAAAAATTTAAAATATTTGTCTCTTCTTTATCCTACTAGGTGCACCTTTAAAATAAATTCAGATTATAAAAGAACTCATATTTTATTACAATTAAAATTTAAGGTTTTATATGTAAGAAATTAAAGTGATTTTTTTCTATTTCAAATAAGAATTGCACTTGTAAGAATGGTTTATTTAAATAAAAATATGCCTGTCACTTTTGGACAGCTTATCAGTACAAAATGGAAGCGCTTCACGGTTTTTCTGTAGCTGAAGTGTGGAAAAGCTATGCAGGGTCACATATGTATCATTCCAAACATCCTTTTTTAGGAGGTGCCGCAGATGTGATGTCTCTCACTGCTGAGTGGAGGGGGCCAGCTGATGGCCAGCAGTGAATCTGCCTGAGACCATGGGGACTGACCCAGAGATGTGGATTCGGGGACCCTGTTGCGCTCCTTGCCCTCTTATCAGCTCTCCATTGGAAAGGTACAGAGTTCACTGCCTACACCCATACACTGTGGTGCCCTGAACATAAGACCATATACACTTTAGCCACGCTTCATCTCCACATTGGCTTGCCTGGGGCCAGGCAGGACAGCTGTGCCATCAGGGAGAGACTTGTTTGACACACACTGCTTTGTAACACCGGAAGAGGATGGCATGAGGCCAGATGTTCATTCCTCCAGCAGAACGGCTCACAATAATTTAATCATCTCCAGAGTTTACCCAGGCCACGCACAGACATTCCGTGAGCCCACAGTAAATGTCTCCTAACTTAGGTTCGTTGAGTCCAACACCACTATGCTACTCAACCAAAGAAACAAGAAGAGAGACTTGTCTTCACCAGTTATGCTTAAAATATTTTAAAATTATAAAGAATATGACCATCTACCTGGGTAAGGAAGGTGTTCATTCTTAAGTTTAAGCTTCATTAGTGTCACATTAAGTCTACTATATGATAGAAAGAATAGAAACTACATGCTGGTATGTCTTTAAATTTTCTCTGTATATATGATGTAGGAGTATGTGTGGAAGAGAGTAGAGGCATGAAAAGGGTGATTTTGTAAGAAAGAATTCAAAATTCCTTTATGTTGCTTTAGGTCTTTGTCAGGCCAATATGAGTTGTGAGTTCAAATATGAGTACATGTTCAATTTTCATTGTTGGCATTTACTCCATATGGCTATGATTAAACCTTTGAGGACTTGCAGAGCAGTGATTCTTCCATTCAGTGTCCTGGATTCCATGGAGAGATGTTTTACCTTACATATCCAGGCACATCGCGCTGACCCTTTCTTAGCAACTATTCCATGGGTTGTTCAAAAGGAACTGAGCTATATCTGGCAAATGGTCTGTAATTGGAAGCACAGAGCACTGATAAGCTCTGCAAGGATGCCGGTACTCTCCTCATAAATCTGTTTATTTCTTTTTTTTTTTTTTTCCCCTTTATTGCAATCTTTATTGGTACATTGCATATACACATCATGATTGCACTCAACAATGAGAATTTGTACCAGTATATGACACAACTTAATTCTCATTTTTTTCTGATTCCCTTACCCACCCTACCACTCCTATCCCCTATATACATAAGCTTTGTTTCCTTTCTTTTTTATTATCATCTCATTATTTTCCCCTTGTTATTTACCCCTTCATCCCGTTTCCCTTTGAATATTTTCTATTTCTCAAATGTAACATACATTCTAGAACTTATTTACATCTTCATTTTCTCATACCAGAGAAAATATATGATACTTATACATCTGTGACATGTTTATTTCACTTATGAGGATATCCTGAAGGTACATCCAATTGAGTATAATGACTCAATCTTATCATTTTTTGTGGCAGAGTAATACTCCATTCTGTAAAAGAACCACAACTTTTTTATCCAGTCTCCAGTTGATGGACATTTTTGGTTGTTTCCAAGATTTAGCTATCACAAACTGAGCTGCTATAAATATGGGTGCGCATATGTCACTGTGATATGAATCTTTTAATTCTTTTGTATATATGCCTAGTAGAGGAATAGCAAGTAGAGATTCAATGCAATCCCAATTGAAATCCCAACAGCATATTTCACAGATCTAGAGAAAACAATTCAAAAATTCATCTGCAACCACAAAAGACCTAGAATAGCAGAAGCAGTTCTAAGCAATAAGGACGTAGTGGGGGGTATTGTGATCCCCAACTTGAAGCTATACTACAAAGCCACTCTGATGAAAACTTCATGGTACTTCCTTCTTTCTCTGTTTATTTTGTCCAAGCTACAGGCCTATAGTTGGTGTACCCTCATCGAAATAGGTCTTGCCCACTCAGTTTGCTGACCTACCTGTCAATTATCCACAGACACACCTACAGTTTACTAATCTAGGTGGTTCTGACTCAGGTCAAGTTGAGGTACCAAAATTAGATTATAGTAGGATTCACTCATAAGATGTGATCCTATTTTCTTTTTGTGGCAAGGTTTTAACCACTGATAAAATTACTTGAAAGTATATAAAATTATTCTTTTTTATTAGTATATCTGCAGTGTTTCTTTTTGAGTGCATTTTAACTTACATTTTTAAAAGGAACTTAGTCATTTCAGCAGATTACCATAGACTTGATCAAGGGGTGACTCCAATTACTTCTGCTATACCAGATGTGGTTTCCTTTCTTGAGCAGACTGACACATGTCCTGCTACCTGGTGTGCAGCTACTGATTTGGCAAATGTCTTCTTTATACCTATCTATAAATCCAGCAGAAAAAATATGCTTTTAGCTGGTGAGTCAGCAATACACATTTACACTACAATCTCAGGAGTATAGTAACTCTCCAGCCCCATGTTTCATCTTATTTCACAGGGTTAAGTGTCTTCTACAAGGTGTCACACTGGTCAGTCACACTGAAGTCATTGTGTTAATTCTTCCCAGTGAGCAGGAGATAGCAACCATTCTCGGTGAAAGAAAATCCAACTAAACTTCAAGGTCCCTCTACCTTAGTGAAATTTCTAGGAGTCCAGTGGTATGGGGCGTGCCATGCGATGATATCCTTCTAAGTTGAAGGATAAGAAAAAAGAGGATAAGAAAAAAGAGTGGTCCTTTGGGGGTCAACACATTTCTTCACTTGAGTGTGTCACTCAGCCCATTTACCGAGTGACTTTGAAAGCCCAAAACAAAGACTGCATCAAGTCTGGGCTGCTGCATAGGCTTATCTGCCACTGGGACTGCATGATCTGGAGGAGCCAAGGTGCTTGGGGTATCAGTAGCAGATAGGGATGCTAACTGGACCTTCAGCAGGCCTGTGCGTTAATCCCAGCCAAGACCTATAGGCTTTTGGAGCGAGGCCCTGTCATCATTTGCAGGTCATAACTCTCCCTTTGAGAGTCCCTAGCCTGTTCCTGAGCTCCAGTGAAAGTGGAGTTCTTGGCCATGAAACAGCAGGTTACTGTGCTCTGAGTTGCCCACCCTGAGCTGAGTACTCTCTGACCTCCTACAGTATAAATTCACATGTGCATAGTGGCCATCCATCACTGAATGAAAGTGATACAGGTGAGTGAGTCTGAGCAGTCCTGAGTAAGTTAAATGAAGGAGAAGCCTAAATGCCTTTGATTCCAATTTCTGCTCTCCTATCTTCTGTGCTCTGCTATGTGCTATGCCTTCATAGCGTATTCCCTGTGATCAGTTAAGAAAGGCAAAAAGACAGGGTCTGATGTACAGATGGCTCTGCATGTTATGCAAACGCCACTCACTAGTGGACAGCTGCAGGATTTCAGCTGCTTCCAGATCATCTCTGAAACACAGGAGTGAAGGGAAATCTCCATAGAGTGTGGAACTTCAGGTAGTGTACCTAGCTGAGCATTTTGCTTGAAAGAAAAAAAATGACCAGATTTATGACTATGTACTGATTCCTCTCATCAGCTGTAGCCAGTGATCTGGCTGGCCAGTCAGGAACTTGAAAGGAACATGCCTGGACAAAGACACTTGAGGAAGAGGTATGTGGATAGACCTCTGTAGGAGAAGGATAAAAGATATTTGTTTTTGTGTAAATGTTCATCAAAAAATGATCTCAGCAGAAGGGTACCTTAATAATCAAATGGATAGGATGACTGGCTAACAGCCAAACATTTTCAGCCACCTTATCATCCCCCAATGAGCTCATGAATAAAGGGTGCTGTGGCTGGGGTATAGTTTATACATGGACTCATGCCCATGAAATTTACAGGTCTTATCATATTCCTTACTATGCAGGTGCAACTTGATTGATAGGAAGATGGAATGGCCTTTTAAAGATGCAATTATGGCACCAGGTAGGTGGCCATACCTTGTAGGGTTGGGACAAGATTCTTTAGAAGACTGAATGTACTTTGCACTAATGTCTAGTGTATAGCACTGTTTCTCTCAAAGCCAGGATTCATGGGTATGAGAATCAGGGTAGGAGTAGGAATGATGCCACTCACCATTACCCCTAGACCCACCAGCAATATTTTGCTCTCTGTTCCCACAATTTTATGTCCTACTAGCCCACTTGTGGAAGGGGAAAAGAGGTGTACCAGAAAGCAGAATGATTCCATTGAACTGATAGCTAAGACCTGTCTGGTTCCACTTTGGGTTCCTAATGCTTCTGAGAAAATGAGCTTAAAAAGGAACTGTGTTAGCCAGATTGATTGACTCAGGATATCAAAGGGAAATTGGATTATTTATTTCACATGGAGGAATGGAAGAATCTATCTGAAGTGCAGGAGATCCTTTAAGGCATCCCCTTGAATTACCATATCTTTCATTGAGGTCAATGGGAAACTACAGCTGAGTTCAGACAGGGTGTCAAATGGTGCATAATCTCCAGGAATGAAGGTTATATATAGGTCACCTCACCAGATGAAGAACTGAGACTGCTGAGCTGCTTGCTGAAGGCCAATGGGATACCGAACAGGTATAAGAAGGTGGTTACCAGCTATAACCACATGATCAGTTACAGAAATGAGGTTTATATTATCATAACTATTTCTTTCCTATTTTTGTTAATATGGTTATATAGTAGGTATCTTTGTTTCTTTATAACATAAAATTGATTGTTTTAAAATTGGTTAAGTATTGTTCAAGCTCCATATTTGTGTTGACATTATAGAATGTTTAAAGGAGAATTACGAAAAGAAACTTCTGTTCTGGTTTTCTTCTGTTTGTTTATTTTAGGGTTTTAAAAATTTATTTCTGTTTATACACAAGTAACTGTATCAGGTTAAACATATTTATGAACTTGCTATTGCCTTTAGAGCCTAAGTACAGTTTAAGAAGATATGTCTGGTTATCAAGCTAATAAGGGCTCCATTATGATCATTAATTGTGATATGCCAATTTTATTTGAATAAGAACCACCTAGAAGATTAGTAAATTCTGCTTACATCTATGGATGACTGATGTAGAAGTCAGCAAACTGAGAGGGTAAGACCTATCCATACTTGAGGGGCACTAACCAGTAGGTTGACTGCTTGCACAGAATAAGGAGAGATAGAGAAGTCTTCTCCTTTTGGAGGAGCTCCAGTCTTTGCCATTGCCCTTGGATGTTGGTCTGCAGTTCTTTCAGCCTCCAACACAGACTCTGGCCTTAGGACATGGACTTGGACCAGCAACTGCGGCAACTGTCAGGGCTGCCCCCTCTCCTGCTACTGCGGCCTCCAGCTCTCCAGAATGCAGATGGACACTTTGGATTCTTCCATCTCTGATCTGGCGGACAGTCACTGGACTCTTCTGATTCTGGTCCTATAAGCTTGCCTCATAAATACCTCATACAGTCATCCCTTGGGGTTATCTGGTCCATATTCCCTGCCTCTCTGGGTTCTTCATGCTCCTCTTCCTGGGTGGAGGAGGTGAGTGACTTTCCTCCACCACACTCTCTGCCATGACATTTCTGTCCTGGTGCCAGTTCCCCATGGAATGAAATCTGAGTCTGTGAGCTAAATAAACTTCTCTTGCTGTAAGTTGTTATGGTAACTGTTCTCTGCCAGAAACAGAAAGTCACCAGTGCAGCCGGCAGGTGTTAAGTGATGCACAAAGATCACATAAAACAGCATGATTGATTTGCCAAAAACCATTGATAACAACTCTGTTTAAAGGGGAATCTTAAAAAATCAGTGACAAAGACCTACTTCATATAAGGAAACAGATGAGAGAATCACTGACTTTGCAACAGAGACAATGAAGCCAGACAACAATGAACATGACTGAAGCTTTCATGACTGAAAGTGTAAATGTTAGCAGAGAGTCCTAGATCTATTGAAATTCTGCCTCAACATTAACATTAAGATAAAAACATTTCAGGCCTACAAACATGAGGGAATTCATTTATAGACTGCAAATATATGTTTAAACAAATATTCAAAGACTTCTTTAGGTTAAAAGGAAATGATTCTAGATGGAAATTCAGAGCTATACAAAGGAATGAGAGTGTTAGAAATGATAAATTTGGGTAAATATATACACTTTTGCCTTTAAAACAATAATGGTTGATATGTTAATTGTAATACCAAAAAGCATAGAAAGGGAATCAAAAGCATCCTACCATAAACTTTTTATATTTTATACAAAATAATATAACATTTGAAAGTAGGCTGTGATGAGACTGAGATGTATACAGATATTCCTTATTTAATAACCTACCTTTTTGGTGACTGCTCAAACTTGTGACTGAGACACACACAATTCTGTATTCTTGTTTATAGAACTTCAGTGTCTTTTTTATATGTACATTTTGTTTATGCAGTACTATAATTTTTTGTTGATTGTACTATACTATACAATATAAGAGCTCTGCCAGTAAAAGCAGTCATCACATTGGAGTTTCCTTTGACCATTTCTTCGTTCTGAATATTATATACAATTCCTGA
>PVIR01041782.1:0-12576 GCA_004026965.1 Petromus typicus | reverse complement strand
TAAAAAATGATAAGTTTGAATCATTTCTACTTAAATGGACATACCTTGAGGATATCCTCATAAGTGAAATAAATAGGGCACAGATAGGTACATATCGCATCTTTTCTCTGGTATGAGAAAATAAAGATGTAAATGAGTCCTAGAATTGTATGTTATATATTGTGAAATAGAAAATGCTCAATGTAAAATAGGAAGAAGGTGGAAAATATTGAGATTGTAACAAAAAGTAAGGAAACAAATTTTATGTATATGGGGGGCAGTAGGGTGGGTAGGGCTATGGGAAAAAAATGAGAATTAAGTTGTGTCTTATACTGGAACAAATCCCCATTATGGAGTGCAATCATGATGTGTATATTTAATGTACCAATAAAGATTAAAAAAATTTTTTAAAATATCATCATATGTACTTAAATAGAATTGCATCTAGTATTATTTCCTATAGTAAAATAGCTGATATTGTTTTCAATACTTTAATGCATTCTGCATTAATATTTTGCCTCTAATGCCTATTTCTTGTAAATATATCATTAATGTTCATGAAGTACTCAGTCTCCAAGATTTTTACACTGATGTAGTGTAAAATGTTATACCTCGTTGTTCTAAAAAGCATTCAGAATGTGAAAGGCAAACAGCCTTTCACTGTCTTAAGATAATATTGGTTGAAAAATTTACATTAAAGTTTAAAATATGTATATAAGAAGATATGAGCTTAAAATTACCTTACAATTTGAAGGATTATAGTACAAGCAGTTTAGTATCTTGGCCAGGCCTAGAGAAGGATGTGCTATTTTGAATTAAAATCAGTGATATATAAAAATTTAAATAGCTTATATAACATAAAAGTTATGACTAAAGAATATCAGAAAAACAGATCAATTTTTATCTCATTTTTACTTCCATTCTATTATGCTCCACTCACTCATTTTTGTATTTAAATTATATCATATTTAACCACAAGACAAACGATATATTTTGATGGACTAAAGAATTTTTTTCTTATGTATGAAGTTTGAGAGATTAAGTTCTCAGCACAATTATTCAAATAGTAAGACTAAAAATTGGCTAAACTATTGAAAGAAACCAAATATCCCAGTAATTATTAAACTGTTACCAATAAGAGTTATCAAATTTTTAATAATGGACACGACTTTTTAAATGCAGCACTGCCTAACAGACCTGATGATTTTCTACTACAATGGTAATAATGAAGTAGCGAATATAAAGTAATAATGTAAGCTAATTATAATTATAAACACTAATCTACTAGTAATAAAAATTTACACGAACATCTGAATTGAGTTAACTATCTTGAAAATGTGTAATTTAATATGAACAAGTGCCGTATTATACTTTTTGCCAATTTTCACTCGCTACTCTTTTCGTTAATATATAAAAACATGCAATTTTTCACATCAGTGGCTGTATGGATTAAAAATTACTACATATACATTTAATAAAGATAATAATACTTCATATCTAGAGGAAAATGGAGTCAGTGCTCTATTGACTCCCCAAAGCACAGAGCACTATGAACTGTAAGCATTAAGTACTCTGTCCTCTTGGCTGTTAAGTGACAGGTAGTCCTTTACTTTGAAACACTCCTCTGAGTTCATATAGGTCACATTCCTTAAAGCCCCACTTGAAATGTTCCACTGGACATTCAGCAAACTGACTTTCCTTAATTGCTGCATTCGACATGTATTAATGTATTCACTCAGCATATCACTCTGCGAACTTTCCTGGTAGCAGGAGACATCTGAAGACTAAGGATGCAGGAAGAGACAAGTAGGGTATCGATAAACTCACAGAGCATGTGGAGTAGCAGCTATTCAGAAAGTACTTTGTGTGCTGACAACTTTATAAGACAAGTTTCTAGACACAGGGTCTACTTTTTAAATTTTCTATGTGATGTTCCAAGTCAGGATTTCTTGTGAAAGCAAAATTCAATGAATTTTCTTTGTTCTCTTTTTCCAACAACTGCAAGCATGAACTAGGAAGAACTGCACTATGTTTTTATTCATTCATTTGTGTCACTGAATTACAATATCCTCTGTGCAAGGAAGAACAATCATTCCAGTACAGTCCCTTTGAGAGACAGTGATATTGTCTGGGACACATGAAACGTGTACACATTTGAACTCTACAAATAATTTTGAAGAGCTGGAATAACTGTTCAGATTTTTAAAGTTGTAGGATCTTGGGTTCAAGTTACAGTCTATCTCAATAACTATTTTGGAGAATAATGAGAAAAGCCATATCATGTTGAGCATGAAGTTAGCCATTAATACATCCTCACGAGTACATGCTAACAATAGGTATCAGAAATAGTATCTATGATAAGTAATAAGGAAATATATCAACAAAGCCAGAATATGAGACACTTAATTATAGTTCTCCATAAGTATTACAGTTACTGGTTCTAAAAAAAATGACTAGAAAAAAGAAGTGAATTCGAACCCACAGAATTTAGGTTAGAAAAGTAGATTTTTTTCTAATAGATGTGGAGAAAAGATTGTTGATATATTTAATAAGCTGCAAATATAGGTAGGATATAATTTCTTAATTCATATGTATTTCTTAGTGCTAATTTTCTATGTGGTGTTTCTTAAAGTATAGACATACTTACATACATGCATATGCACACACATACATGTATGCTCACACACACTCCATAAGTGCTTCAGAAAGCAGGTATGCCAAGTCATTTCTAACTGAAGGCCTTTGCAAGTCCTAGTAGATTGTGTGCAAATACAAAGCATGATCCCATCTAATGAAATAGGTATTGTATAGAGCTGCTGTCAGAACAGCCTGCTTAAAATGTAACTGCTCAGAAAATATGACATACTTGTTCGAGAATGACTGAAATTGAAGAAATATATTTGCATTGAAAAATCTTGAAATCTAAATAATTCATCCTTTCACTCATTACAAAATTACTTTTAAAAACACCCTATTTTTTAAAGAACAGAACAATCGAAGACTAGAGATTTTTCATCCAATGCACCACTGCAGTTAAAAGGATTCTTGGGCTGTAGCTGACTTGTGAAAAAATATGTCTATCAAAATGTATCTCATCCTGTCGAAGACCAAGCACCTGTAACTCATTCTATGAGAAAATTACATAGTGCTTTAGGTTAAAAACAAGCTTATCTAATGAAGCACAGCATGAATATAAATACCTTACACTCTTGACAATACTAGGATAAAATTTCATTTCCATAACCAAAGTGAACCTTCACCTCCCAAATGTAACGAATGGGGAATGGTAAATTCAATGGTTGAAACAAACAAACAATAAAGTAAAAATAAACCATGATCATTATGTGGTGAGATTTATGTGCTGCAGTGTGTATAGAGAGAGACAATACATTCATGCTTCATTGAGCCTTTTGGATCTGAGGCAGAAGTGGCCCTATTTATAGAAAAGATGTCATGTCTTTTTCACCGAGTATTCCACATTTACTGTTCTTGTGGGAACTTCTGTGTCAGAAAAAGTACTGCTGATAGAGACACAGTAGCTACCCATCTAGATTATTCTTATGGAAATAAACAGAAAGACATTTTTCCAGGTCTAATTTTGATGATGGTATCTATCCAGAGGCTCATAGTAGACATTGTGGAAACTACTCACTCAGGTCAAATGTGTTTGGGAAGAAAAAATTGGTGAGTGAGAAGTGTATAATGTAAATGAGTGCAGAGAATTATATTTTTTAAAGAAAGATCTAAAATGGCAAAAGTTTTAAATATATTTACATATATAATTTTAAATATATTTCCATATCATATTCACATGCATATGGGGTTTAAGCAAACAGTACGACAGAGTAAGCAAAACTTGAAATAGCACATTTCTTACTGGACTATTTTATGTAAATCCATTATTCTTGTACATCTTAATTCTCTACTTGTCCTGTAATTTGGGAATAAAATGTATGCAAAAATTATCAGCATTTGTAAATTATTGCTTTAAACTTTCCTTGGTGTTTCTAGTGCTCCTCATTGTATTCACGTGCATCTTATTTAGACAGCAATGCAGTTTAGACTTTGAAATCCTAAAGTTCTTTTCCGCTGGCTGCTGGGTCATTTTCATGTGACAATAATTGCTGTATCTTCTGTGCTGTCATAACATAATTCTTATTCCCGCTGTATTTGATCAGCTGGCTCCAGGGCTACCAGAGCACATTCCTAACTTCAGTCGTAGGGAGTTTGTGTTCTACAGCTCCAGAGTTGGAAGTACAGGCATCAGTAACCACCAAAACTATGAAATAAATTAAAAGGAGAGTTGTTTCTAACCAAGCACTTTTATTAATTACAGTACTTGGAGAAGTACAGTTTAGTAAGTACAAAAACTTAAAAGGAAATTGAAGTTTTGTGATATGATAGCTTAATGTTATAAACTTAATTTACTTTAAAAATTCTTTCTTTCAAAGATAACATGTTTCTCTATCTTCTATTCTGTTCCACTGATCCTGAAACCTGTTTTTTGTTTGTTTTAAGCAAATTTAGAAGCTTTTGCACAGCCAAGAATATTGCCAACAGAAACAAAAGAATCTACACAATGATAAAATTTTTTACCGGCCAATCCTAAAAGGACTAGTATCTAGAATACATAAAAACTCTAAAAATTAGACCTGTTGAACTTAAAGCCCAATTTTAAAAAATAGGCATCTGAAATGAATGCATATGTCTCAAAATGAAAAAATACAAGTGGTCAATAACTACAGGAAAAAGTGCTTAACATTTCTGACCATTTGAATAATGCCAATTAAAACAATACTGAGGCTTCATTTCCAGAAAGAATAGCTGCCAACAAATAAACAAATAACAATCAACCAATACCAAGTGCTTAGAAGCTATGGAGAGAAAAATCCCTTCTTCGTTGTTGGTGAGACTATAAACTGATAAAACCACTACGGAAATCTTTCCAAAAAGTTAAAACATCATACCACAGTGATATACACATAGTCACATTTGTAATAGTATAAATCATAAGCATTGAATTTAGAAACAATCTGTAAGTCCATTAGAAAATATGTGGAAAAAGAAAATGTGATATTTATACAAATGGAGCACTACTCTACCACAAAAAAGATAACAAGTCATTTGTAGGAAAACAGATCCATACTGAGACATGTATTGTTGATTTAAGTGAGATACATAAGCTTCAATATCATGAGGTTTCTGATATGAAAACCTCTCCTCTAATAAATACATTACAAGTATATACATATATATATATATATAGTATATATCTGTATTAAAATGAAATAAAAGATAAGTGAGAGAGATAGAGAAGGAATTAAAGATATTAGTATCCAGCATTGACAATGTATCTAAAAGTGTATCTTGATTTTGTAAGTTTTTGCACTTTTTTTGTGTTCTTTGGCCTGTCTGATTTTCAATCTTCATGTATGATAATTAACTTTGCAAAGTATTGTAAATAAGTAAAATCTGATGCTGTAAAAATAAAAAGATATAAAGACAAGGGGAAAGGTGACATTGAAATGTAAAATGTGTTATGTACACATACCAATCCCCTAGAATGAATGCAATCATGTAATAATAAAAGTTTTTTTAAAAAGTATCTATTTAAGTACCTTAGTGTAAAAATCATATGTTTTAAAAGACTATAAATGTGAATTCTTTAGTATGACCATCTGATTACTACATAATAATTTCAGATATATTTTGGTATTCCAAATAACTATTTTGAACAATAGATAGTGTAATAACTACTTTTATTATTTTTTATTATGAAATAGATACATTTTATATGCATATCATGATCACACTCAAGACTGACAAGTTGTACCAGTGTATATGACTTGATTCTCATATTTTCACAATCCCCTACCCACCCTACAATCCCCCACCCTCTATATACATAAGCTTTGTTTCAATTTTTTATTACCACCACAATTTTTCTTTCCCCTCATTGCTTATTATTTTTGAAATTTAGTTTTATTTTTTATTAAGAAATTTTTAAACAAAGGAAAATCAAAAATAGAAATTCAAAGAAATTTTAGGCTGTAGAAATTTTTAATTATTCTGTTTTCAAAATAGTGAATTTTCAATAAAAGGCATAAAATTCATAGTATTTATGCCCAACTTGGGGTATTGATTCTTAAAAAGAGACAAAAAATAGTTTCTATTTATTTCCTGCTAAAATAATTAATCTGAGGCCTCAATCTAAAGTTTGTGTCACTCAATTTTTCTTCATTATGAGACAGACATAGAGTCTGCTTGTAAATAATTTCACTGTGAATGAGTTAACTCTTCTCCTCTTCCATTTCATGACTTTCACTACAATCTGCCCCAAAAGCAAAATCAGTATCTTTTACCAACACATGTGAAAAGCGAGAGCCTATGGCAAGTTCTATTTTCTGTGGCCCTCATCAACATCACTAGAGTTCCAGCCACGTGTTCTTCACCGTTGTTTTCATAGAAGTTTTAAGAATTCATGAGGGAAAATGAAATTTTGTTACAATGCTATTTTCATAGAGATGGAAAAGGCTAGTTCATCATGTCAATTATTAAAGAGTGTAGAGGCATTTTAACACTTAGCTTTCTCTATAATTTAAAAAGTTATTTCACATTCACTCAAAAACAACCGAATAATTAAGGGCTTAACCTCAGGACACTCTGCTAATCTCCACCTCAAATTTTCCCAGTTACACTGCTGTGATTCAGCCTGGCTTCATCATCAGAAATGATGAGAACCATCAACTGGATTTTTACAAAAATTTAGAACTGTGGACCTAATTTGGGTTGAGTATGTTAGTGAATGAATATCTCTAAAATTTGAGGTACACTCTGAACAGCAAAATAGAAACCAGTAAATTCTGTATACAGTGTTATAAGTAGGAAAATAAAAGGTGAAATAATCCACTAATATCAAAATACAACATTAACTTGTACTTTTAAAGATGACATTAGATAATCTCCTGTTAAGAATTAATATTGCCCTTAAATCTGAGAAAAATAAGTAATAAAATTCAGAGTTAACCTGAAAAAGACTGAAATAAACTATTTATTTAAGTAAATTATTTTTCCTTGCAAGACACATTCAAAGACTAACAACTGTAATCCAGTTAAGCATAGCATTTACATTCTTCTTTTAATCTAGAATAAAAATGCTTTCAAATTTTTAAATGCTATCATTACAAAATATTTCTTTTTGTTCTATATCATCTAAAAGTCATGTAATTGTCTATTACTAAACCTTCTAATCATGGCCTTACAATGCTTTACCAAGGACAAAGTACTGCAGGGAAGTACTTGACTTTTAGATTTATTCACAAATAACCATAAAGCTTTTATTCACATTTCACAAAGAGGCAGGATGCTGTTTGAATGTTTTTCTCTTTGCCTCTAAAAAGAATCCATTGCTCTTCAGAGTTGAAAGGGAAAAAAACAAGCGAAGGTGAAGGGTGAATGGATGTGGGACTCTTCCCGTGGGGACAGGGCAGTGAGGGAGAGAGGACAGGAGGAGGAAGGACCATCGAATCAGAATGAGCTTCAGACTGTCTGCAAAGCACAAGCTACCTTACCTGCATCCGGTGCGTTGAGCCTCCAGATTTTTGAAAATATCTCCCTTAAGAAGCAAAATTAATGATATCACTAAAAACTAACTGCTCTTGTTATT
Source organism: Petromus typicus (assembly GCA_004026965.1). Classification (NCBI taxonomy): domain Eukaryota; kingdom Metazoa; phylum Chordata; class Mammalia; order Rodentia; family Petromuridae; genus Petromus; species Petromus typicus. Next base: position 4,931 of record PVIR01041782.1, on the reverse strand, counting down.
CCTTAGGCAAAAGCTTAAAAACTTCAATTTTATAATTCCATCTATCTATCTATCCATCTATTTACTTATCTATTGCCCATTTGTACTCTCCTTCATAAGTGATCTTCATTGGCTCCCATACAGGTGTTGATTCCGGTTTTATAAAAATTTCCATGTTGTAAAATAAAAACGTTGCAAAGGCAGTGTTAGGGATGACAGTGAATTCATTTAGAAAGAATAAAAAGAAATCACTGAAAAAGTCAAACTGCAAAAGCAGTAAAATATCCTAAAAACAATACAAAATGCTGAAAGGCACTATCCACTGACTGACAAAGCTCCATAAAAATCATCACGTTACCTTTTTTTGTCTACATATTCTAAAAGCATTTTTCATATGATAATACTACCAGTTAAAATCCATCTAATTTCAAATTTGGAAAAACATGCTGAAATTATTTTACACATCAGCCATTATAAATGTAAGTATTGTTTTAAATACTAAAGATTTGTGTTGTACAAAATGAATCTACTCCATTATAATTTCATACAGTTATTAGAAAAATAAAAATACATGGTATACAAATGATAACTAATGCTGTATTATTCAGTATGTAAGTGAACTTTCAGATCTGAAGATGACTAAGACCTTTTCATTTTTCTTGCTGAATACTTTTCAGACTTTGTTTTTCTTCAACTTCCTGTGCGCTGCTAAGGCCAGGTACCACCAAGCAATTTCATAATGCAGCCGAGGACGCACAGTGAGTTGTGACAGCGGCTCACAGGCATCCCTCTGCAGCACTTGTATAGCTGGCCAGAGGAATTCCAAATCTAACGGAGCTACGTCAGCATGACGCACGCAGTGGCCAACTAAAAGTCCTCTTGGTTGGATTCCAAACGGCTCCGGGCCCTCAAGCACTGTGTTGGAGGGAACCGCGCGGGAATTGCACAAAAGGGACAACATTGTGCGGTGTCACTTTCTGCAAAATGTTGTGTTCCTGCAGGTGCACGGCAATGCCCTGGGAAAGTGTCTCCCGGTGAGGCCTATGGGCCTTTCAGGGAATGGTGACATACCTACTCCTCACTCACAACACTCCCCTTGCAATACCGATCACTTTCACACATCCCCATTGACAAACAAATGTAAAAAACTAAAGCCAAAAATAATATAAAAACCAAAGTGAAAATTAAAAAGGAAAAATTTTCAAGATGATATTTGATAGAATATAAAGAATTCTCAATGTCTCCTTTTGACTTCCGTATAAAACTATTCCTGTCTAGCTTTCTAGTCCTTCTGTTATTGATCTAGATTATCTCTAAGTTTGATCACCAGTGACATATTTTTTGCAGCAGCTCTAGTGTACACTATACTACTTATACTTTAAGAGGCAGGTGTCATTTTAGGCCCCTGCCTGTTTTGTAACATCATCTGACTTTTCTTCCTAACTCTTAGGGGCCTCTTTGTACCTGCCACTAATTTTTCTGCTGACCTCTTTCTGTCTTTCCTGTTTCATTTTTGAGTATAGTCTGATGCCATGAAATTCATGCCACAGTGTAATTCCTATTATGAGATATGAAGATGTTAGCAACATAATCCAACTATGGTACTAAGACATAACAGCTTCAGAGATAATAGGACTGGATAAGGTCACTGGGGTGGAGCCCTGCGATTGAATACAGATGGCCTTAGGAGAACAAAAGGAAACATTTGGAGTGGAGCACTTGTGCTCCAAAACACCATTATTTAACTCAGGCCTTGGACTCTAGGTTGAAATACTTCTTACCAGGTGTATGGCACTGCTATTAGAAAACACATCGATTATTCTTACATCCCCTTCCTCATTCACCTCTTAGTCTCCTTCACACATGCCAGAGGTATTTCAATCTTTCCTCCTATTTCCTATTACCTGTATTTTATCTTTCCTTTTTTTTTTTTTTTTTGGTAGCAGAGATCAAACTCAGGCACACTTTGTGCCACTCAGTTACATCACCAGCCCTAATTATTTTTTAATGTTTGAAAAAAAGAAAGAAAACAGTCTAAGACAGTTGACTACATTATCACTATATGACTGCATAAATCATAAAATTCTAGTGCATATTTCATTTGTAAATGCTTAAGAATGTATATTTATGTTAGTTGTACTGAAGATCTACACTGGGGAAGCTCAGGGACACCTCAGGCCAATTGGCTGAAAGTTAAATTGTTTTCCTCTTTCTTTATGGAAATTTGCAAACTTAAAAGAAAGCAGTTAATGCAGAGAACACTCATGAATCCAGGATATATTGATATATAATACTAAGTTATTTTCATTGTGTCTGACTTTACATAAAATTTCAAATATTATGTCCTTCCATCTATAAATAAGCAAGTATGCTTCTTAGATAAAATATCTAATTAATTAGCATTATACCTAGAGTAGGGTCCATGTCTATAGTCAAATTATATGTTCCCTCAAAGAGTTCTTTATAAAGTTGCTTTACTCAAATAAAACCCAAAGACTTCAGACAAAGCACTGGAGTGTTCTGTCTCTAGAGTCTGTTTCCATAGGTATACTTGTTTCCCTTGCTCTTCACTTTATAAACTTTGCTTTGAGCATTTCTTTGCATCAGTTGATGGTCGGTTTCCTCCAGGAGTCTCAGTCCTTCCCACTCATTGTCAAGGAGATCTTCAATCTGATGTGCTGGGGTCATATTATTTTCACTTTTATTATACATGTCTGCAGTGTGATCACAGCAGGGAACTGGCTATGTGGGGTCATTGTTACCGCAGAACATTTCACATGAGTTTGGGACGTTTCCTACTCTGATGTCACATCACAACACACGCATCTCAGTAATGCTGGGACTTATTTGAGGTTCTGGTGATATGAACCTTGATACTCATTATATGGAATTCTCCATCAATACCTGCCTAACTGCAGTGTCCACAGATGATCATCACTGGCACAGACTGTTTTGTGAGAAACTGCACAACAGTCTTTTTCTAATTTTATCATCCCTTCTGCATTTGATTAAATTCATCTAGAAAAAAGAGATGGCCTCATACAAAAGCTACTCCCCCATTAAAGGTGAATTCATGATCTTTTTGAATTATTTTTCAAAATTTTTGTTACTTCTCTTCCTTACATACTCCTATACCACATGCTATGTATGTACTTTACACAGCATCTGTATCTAACACTTGAAACATGATCTATTCCTCTTCCCACCTTTCATCCACATGCTGTTTCCCCTGAAGGTCAGTACTGCAACTAACCACTGAATTGAGTTCAGTTCTCGTCCAATTGTTTATGATCAGAATCATGGAAAGAATCCAGTCTGGGAACTGAGGTGCTGCTGAGTCTGCACAGCTTTTCCTTCTTTTCTGCTTCTCAACTGCCGAGACATCATGAAGGAAGCACTCACGATTTCAGATCTCCGGCTATCGAATCCTCTCTCACCAGCCTTCACTACAAGTTCAGAGGGGAGAACTGGATAACACCATTTGAAGGTTTGCAGCACTGAAGTCCTTCAATAGGTTCTCATCATCTCAGTGTAAAATCCCAGCACGGTTTTCCTCCCCCACGCCCTGGATGGAGGGCCCAGATCATCTGGAGTCATTCCTTGGAAGCTTCCTGGGCCACAGGTCATAAGCCAGGTATGGGAATTCCAGGCGTCTTTGTGCTTGCCAGTCCTAGGCCTGAACTCTCGGTCCTCTGCGCCTGCCGTGGGATCCATATTCATCCCTCAGCTATCCAGTGTGCTCCTCATCACCTACCAGACAGCACGAGGTCTGCTGACCAGTGTCCTGCCTCACCTCTCCACACCAGGCATGCACTTGTACTTACTGTGTGGCCAAAGGAAGTGTGTACATGCTTCTCTCTCAATGGACAGTAGGCTTCTCAAAAGCAAAGGCACTCGCTGGAAAATACCTCGCTTTCTGTAGATGTTCGTGAATATGGTTGGCCCTGTGAAGCAGTGTGTTGACTTTCCTTACGGTGTGCTGAGCCCTTGGCTCAGCTTTGGGTTTTACTTTATTCATCTTATTCACATCCAAGAAAGGTTCATCTAGTCCTGCTTTTTCATCATTTATGCCGTTTACAATCTTCTGTTTCCTATAGTGGCATTTCACTAAGATATTCCACAAAGGTGAGGTCTGTACTATAGATCCACTTCCAGATACAACTAGTCCAGCACACATACAGAATACTCATCTTTCTTTGTGCTTGGTTTTCCTCCATGAGCTCCCTTTCTTTCCATAAGATGCTGTTTTAAATGATGTTTTTGAATTATCACAAAGATAAAATATAAGAAGAGCATATTTAGAGGTCGCCAAGAGAATATTATATTCCTTCCTCCATTAGTTCTACAAATACCAAGTTCAGAGGGTTTTTCTTTCCACTACTATAGGGAGTGCTCACTCTGTGCATCAGTGTATAAGGGTGTATATGTGTGTACAGGCTCACTGTGTAAAAATATTATAACTTTCCAAGGCTATCATCAAACATTTTTTCCTAATACATTATCAGAATATTACTATCACAGTTTATGCTTTAATGCTTATGCAAATAAGACAAATTATTCAAATGGATAATATTTATTTTATGGTTCTGACCATCTCAAAGGTCATTTGTAATGTCATATTCCATCTCTATTATTAATATTTTAAAAAGTAAAAATGTAAATGCAGGGAAACAACAAATTCAATCTTCAAATAATAATCCTTAAAAATCACACAAGTAGGGGCCGGGGAGTTAGCTCAGTGGTTCTGGCGCCTGTCTCGTAAGCGCAAGGACCCGGGTTCGATTCCCCGGTAACCACATAACAATACTGGGTGTGGAGACTCACACCCAGCAGCAACCAGTACCACATACCACAGTGCCGGGCGTGGTGGCTCACGCCTGTGATCCCAGCACTCGGGAGGCAGAGGCAGGAGGATTGTGATGTGAGTTTGAGGCTGAGCTCAGGGCCAGCCT
>PVIR01041781.1:0-12582 GCA_004026965.1 Petromus typicus | reverse complement strand
ACATAACAATACTGGGTGTGGAGACCCACACCCAGCAACAACCAGTACCACATACCACAGTGCCGGGCGTGGTGGCTCACGCCTGTAATCCCAGCACTCGGGAGGCAGAGGCAGGAGGATTGTGATGTGAGTTGGAGGCTGAGCTCAGGGCCAGCCTGAACCACAAAGCGAGACCCTGTCTCCAAAAACCTAAAAAAAAGAGTTAATGACATCATGTTACAGTAATACATGCGTACCTACTTTATAGCATCATGGTTCATAATAGTCAAATCTTGGAAGCAGCCTATGTATTCATCAACAGATGAATGGATACATAAATTGTGGCATTTATACACTATGGAATACTGCTCTGATAAAGAAAGATGAACTTGAATTGTTTGTAGAAAAATGGGTGGACTTCAAGACCATAATGTTAAGTAAAGCAAATTAGACATATTGCAGATTTTCTCCTATATGAGGAACCCAAAATAAAAAGTACAAAATAAAAACAAGACATAGAGAAAAAAAAGGAAATTTATTTAATCAGTATGGACAGTATATCTAAAAGTAAACTTTGATTTTAATGTAAATGTCTTACTTGTTTTATGTATATATTTGGCCCATTAATCTGGCTTTTAATCTGCATAAATGCTAAATAAGTTGACAGTTATAAAATAAAAAAGTGATCTAAGGCTGGCAAAAAAAAAATACTTTTTAAAAATGGGGATGCAGGGCCAGGGATTTAGCTCAGTGGTTTCGTGCCTGTTTTGCAAGTGCGAGGGCCTAGGTTAGATCTCCAGTAACCACATACAACAACGTCGGGCGTGGAGACTCACACTCCTCAGCAATCAGCACCACATAGTACAGTGCTGTGCATGGTGGCTCATACCTGTAATCCCAGAACTTGGGAGGCAGAGGGAGGAGGATGGCTGTGAGTTCAAGGCTGAGCTCAGGGCCAGCCTGAACCACAAAGGTGAAACCCTGTCTCCAAAAAAAAGAAAAAAATGGGGATGCAGGGAAAGTTGACAAAAAAAGAATTAAGAAGGGCCAAGGATTTAGCTCAGTGGTGCTGGCATTGGCCTGGCAAGCAAAAGGTCCCGAGTTCAATCCCCAGTATCATATACCACAGTGCTGGGCATGAGGGTTCATGCCTATAATCCCAGCACTTGGGAGGCAGAGGCAGAAGGACTGCTGTGAGTTCAGGCCTAGCCTGGGCTACATAGTGAGTTCAGGGCCAGCCTGAACTACAAAGTGAGACCTTTTCTCAACAAACAAACAAACAAACAACAAAAACAAAAAAGGAATTGAGGTGCATTGAGTACATGTACCAATTCTCATGATGCACAGAATTATTATGTACTGTAATTAGTACATAATTATTAGTACTGTAAACATGGACTAATAACAATTTTTAAATGTAATTTTAAAAAGCAAGTTACAAATGGTTATCTCATTGTGTGTGTGTGTGTGTGTGTGTGTGTGTGTGTGTGTGTGTGTGTGTGTGTTACATGGCTAGGACAAAAGTTTCCAAGGTCCAGTCTCAAAATGTTCACAATGAGTCAGAGTGGAGGGACTGACTTCAGGTGGCTCGCTGGGTGGGGGTGGTTAGTCAAGGTCTTACTATGTCATTCAGGCTGGGCTTGAATTTACAGTGTAGCCCAGGCTGCCTTGAACACATAGCAGTTCTCCTGCCCGAGCCTCCAGAGTGCTGAGATTACAGGGGTGCAGCACTGTGCCCAGCTGAGTACTGGTTCTCCTACTTGTGGCTTTCCCTGCCCAGGGTCTGAGTGTCTGCCATTTCAGGTTGCTCTGAGCTCCTGGGCTGCAGCCAGCACCACTTCCTGCCACAGAATGGGGAGGATGTGACTTGGGATCCTGGATGAACCCCTAAAGTTTTCCAACATGCTCAGCTTTTTCCTCCAAGCAGCTGGGGTTGGAGGTATAAGGAATGAATCACTTGTATATAAAGAGGGAGCAGCCCTGTCTCAGAACATAAGGCTGTGCACTCACTTTTGCACATGCAAATATTTTCTGCACACTCAAAAACCTATACCCCCCTGGCTGACTCAGTGATCACAAACGTGTCGCTTTTCAACAGAGGCTCAGGGCTGGCTGGCTCACTGTCACAACAGCACCAACTCCTTTCCATCCAAAAACCTCAGTCCTGGAATGTGACCTGGCTCAGGAGCTCCTCACTGTGACCAGATGAAAGGGGCAGAAACAAAAGGCTTCATCGCTTGTGAGCAGTGTGGGAGCCAGCCCGTGTCAGCTCCCTGTGCTCCCTCTGTGTGGGGGTGAGCTGCAGGGGCAGAGGTGGACACAAGACAGGATGGTCTGAGCTGCAGGCCAAGATGTCAGGTCCTGTGAAACCACCCTTTGTGACAGTTCTTTTCTTTGTCCCAAGGGAAACTATGACCTTATCCCTCAAAATTGCTCACTACACATGCGTTTCTGAGAAAGGGCCTTGGAAAGAGTGGGCAGGATAGGCAGCTGTGACACACCTCATAATCCCAACACTCTGGGAGGCTGAGGCAGGAAGATTACAAATTCAATGCCATCCTGGGCACCTTAGCAAGACTCTGTCTCAAAATAAAATAATAAAAAGGGCTCAATTGCGGAGTGCTTGATGTGTCAGAAAATTAGTGGAGGGAGGTCCAGTCTAGTGGAGGGAGAGAAGCAAGATGATAAAAAAAAAAAACAAGAGTCATGCAAAAGTTAGATTTCTGTACATTAAAAGAAGACAAACTTTAAGGAAAAATGTTTAAAACAAGGATATGAAGGAGGGCAACATGGAAGAAAGGAAAGGGAGGAAGAAACAACCTACATTTCTGAGAGAATGCTTGAGGAGAATGAGTATCTCATCCCAAACTCAAGTGAGGTTCATAGGTAGAATGAAATCAGGTAGATAGTTTCCAAAATGTAACATTTCAAATCACCTAGAATAACTTAAGCTATTGATGGAAAGGCTGCTAGTGTATCTTTAGAAACTAAAATAGAAATATAACCATTCTTTTTGTATTTTCATCAATAGTTAGGTGTAAAATTTTACACAAATTTTGGCAGTAAGAATTTCAGAAAATACTAGGAAAGTGCAAGTTAATTTGAGCTATCTTAAGAGAAGTAATTGTCGGTATGTACTCCGGGTTGCAGAAGGAAATGAGGCACTCAGGGATGAGATCCAGCAGGGAAAACAGCCTTAGAGTCAATACAAAATAGCAATTCATAGGGGTAAAAACAGAAAAGGTGGGGGCCGGGGAGTTAGCTCAGTGGTTCCGGTACCTGTCTTCCAAGCGCAAGGGCCCCGGTTCGATTCCCTGGTAACCACATAACAATACTGGGTGTGGAGACCCACACCCAGCAGCAACCAGTACCACATACCACAGTGCCGGGTGTGGTGGCTCACGCCTGTCATCCCAGCACTCGGGAGGCAGAGGCAGGAGGATTGTGATGTGAGTTGGAGGCTGAGCTCAGGGCCAGCCTGAACCACAAAGCGAGACCCTGTCTCCAAAAACCTAAAAAAAAAAAAAAACAAAAACAGAAGAGGTGGGCTGGAGCATTTCCTGGGACAGGCCTTGCACTTCTTCCTGATTCTTTTCCCAGTGTTTGTTTACCAATCTCGTTTGAAAGATTCAGTAATACAAAATTTAAGATGTCTGGGGAACATCCTGTGAACTGGTGATAAGGAAACTCAGGAGTTCTACAACAGCAGGTCTGCAGAAGTTCTGCTTAACTAGTAGTTCCAGGAAACTGCTAAACAGCTACCTTTCCCCCCTACAAGTAATTATTTTTGAAGTCTGTACTTACTGGCATCAATTTTATACAGTGCACTAAAACATTTATGAATTTTTAAAAAAAGATAGTGAACCTCTAGATTTTTAACAGATTATTTTAAATTGTTTTCCAAAGTTTGAAGATGATAAGGAAGAATTAAAGAAATGAATTGAGTTAACAGAATCTCTGGAATATACTTTGGATGAAAAAAAAGAAGACGTGACAAATTACAAAAAGCGAACTGCGTAAGATATTTATATGTCAAATATCAGCCACTTCAACATCTAACAGCCTCTCATTCTTTAACAACTCTAAAATTAATCTTGAGTTGTCTTATATCTTATTTGTGTTTCTTTTTTTAGATGTAAAATGTGTCTCAGAGTTATACTTCTTTTCCATGATATTCCAGTGTGTATGTGAGATACACATGTTATTTAACTTCTGTTGGTTGGCCTTGCATTCTGTGTATATGTATGTATATCTTCACAAACCTATAATATGTAATATGTGATATACAGTTATCTCTTGATGTATTCAGAGTATTGGTTCCAGGACCCCCCTCAGAGACCAAAATCCATAGCCACTCAAGTCATTTTCATGTAATGGTGCAGTGTTTGCATATTACCTACTCAGCCCTCCCATATACTTTATTTCATCTTTAGGTTATGTACAATATCTAATATAATATAAATGTTGCACAGTTTGTTGTTATATCATTCAGAGAATAATGACAACAAAAAAGCATCAGTGTGTATTCAGTACAAATTTTTGTTTGTTTATTTTTTTCTTTTTTGGTAGTTTCATCGTATTTTTGCCCAACTACCCATAGAAAGGGGTGACTACATATATGTCTTATACACACACACAAAAATGGATGCATGACTTACAGATGCAAATGTTTTGACCACCAGTATCTTGTAGTCTGAACATGGCTGCTTTTGTTTATTTTTAGACAACTTGAATCTGTTATGATTATAATCCATATATTTCTCTCCTTTTAATGTCTTTCTTTACATTGTTATACATCTCTTGTATTTTGTCAACATTGTGATAACAAAGGCTGAAATTTCTTCTTCTTCTTTTTTTTTTTAAGGTTTTTTGAGACAGGCTCTCACTTTGTGGTTCAGGCTGGTCCCAAGCTCAGCCTCCAACTCACATCACAGCAATCCTCCTGCCTCTGCCTCCCGAGTGCTGGGATTACAGGTGTGAGCCACCACGCCCGGCACTGTGGTATGTGGTGCTGGTTGCTGTTGGGGTGAGTCTCCACACCCAGTATTGTTATGTGGTTACCAGGGATCGAACCTGGGTCCTTGTGCTTACAAGCCAGGCACTTGAACCGCTGAGCTATATCCCCAGCCCTGAAATTTCTTCTTAAAACAAACTTTTGTTCTCTCCATTATTTCTTTGTTGATTTCCTTTCTCCTAAACTCTGCCTGTTTTCTTCAACTCCAGTTTCAAAGATCATGTTTCCTCTGTGTCTTTTCTACTTTGAATGATCTCTTTGATGTTTTGTTTTGTTTCCTTTTCCTTCACTTTTTTTCTGGGATTGAATTTATGCCAAGCACGTGCTGTACCACTGAGCTATGGTACAGTGCATCCTCAGATTTTTGTATGCACATTCTTTTCTTGTACACCACAGTTAAAAGGCACCAATGTGTATTTTTTAATCTTTGTAAACATTCATATTTAAATATATTTTTCTTCAACTTGGTTACTGATCTCTGGGTTCTAGTCAACATTAATAAATTCATTTTTATGTTCATACAACAAAATGGATACAAATTCTAAGAATCCTACATATGGTTACAGTGTTCTGTCTTTATCTGTCACATATGTATCATAAACTCTTGGCACATTATTCCTCTGAGATTTTAATGGCATCAGAATGCTTTCAAATAATGTTAGATGAAAGTAAGGCAGTGTCATACTGTCTAGATTGGCTGCTTTTATGATAGAACATAATATCTGTTTTAATGATACTCTCTTAAAACTTCACTGCATACACTCTTGCAGAGTAAGAAACTTTTTTTTTTAGGTTTTTTGAGACAGGGTCTCGCTTTTTGTGGTTCAGGCTGGCCCTGAGCTCAGCCTCCAACTCACATCACAGCAATCCTCCTGCCTCTGCCTCCCGAGTGCTGGGATTACAGGTGTGAGCCACCACGCCCGGCACTGTGGTATGTGGTACTGGTTGCTGCTGGGCGTGAGTCTCCACACCCAGTATGGTATGTGGTTACCCGGGAATTGAACCCGGGCCCTTGCGCTTGCAAGACAGGCGCCGGAATCACTGAGCTAACTCCCCAGCCCCAGAGTAAAGAAACTTTAAAGAATGACTAAAGTTAAACAAAGAGGAAAGATGGAAAGTTCCATTTTTGTGGAGATTAAAAATCCAATGAATTTTAATTGAATATTTCAGTTGATGCTGCTAATAGGCAAGGTAAGTTGTCATTAGTTTTGGGAACAAATATTAATTGGTGTTGGGGAACTATGCATCCCTCAGTGTTTTGAGTAACGAATTGAAAGGGTTCTTGTTTTACTTTATAGAGTTGATATCCATAAAAATGTGCCACTTTTCTGTTCAAAAACAGGCAGGTAGATCCCTTAATCCCTGGCCAGTGATATAAAGCCAAGCTATATGCAGTTATATGCCTTTGAATCATGTGTACGAAATCAACTAGGGGAGGAAGTTAAATCTTTATTGCAATACTGTTAAGATACCTTGAAAGTCAGTCATTTAAAGTATGCAGTTTGTTGGCTTTTAATGTTTTCACTGAGTTCGCAATCATCATCACAGTTTTAGAACATTTTCTAACTCTAAAAAACTTCATACCCTTTGGCCATTACTTTGCCTGCTCAGCCTTAGAGAACCATGGATTTTCTTCGTAGATTTGCTTCTTCTGTGAAGGTACATAGGTTGACCAGTATATTACCTTTTTAATAGAATGACTATCATAAAAGGACGTGTTCTAAAAGTACACTCTACCAATCAACTATAATATTTTTCTATCCCTCTAGCAAATAGTTTCTGCAAGTCTCAAGTATTATGGTATCCTGTGTAAGCTTGAAGTATTGTGCCTGGACAGAGCAGCTCAGTGCTAGAGCCAAGTATCACAGCTCAGTGTCACAGCCAAGTGCCACAGCTCTGAGGCACAGCTGAGTGATGCAGCTCAGTGTTGCAGCCAAGTGGCACAGCTTTTGCAGCTCAGTGTGTCAGCTCTAGAACACAGCTCTGAAGCACAGCTGAGCCTTATAGCTTAGTGTGGTGCATCTAGCTCATAGCTCACAATTTGAAGACTTGAAGTCTGATGGTCACTTGAAGATTTTTATTATGTTGACAGGTCCCTGGTGGGCTCAGAGGAACAAAGCATTCTACCAGAAATGAGAGTCTCTTCATATAGGAATATACAGGATAGATCAGCATGCTCACTGAAGCAGAGGGAGAGAGTTACAGAACCTTCTTGAAGTATAGAGGCAGAGTTGCAGAATATTGCTGAAACTCATGGCTTGTAAGCAAGCTGAATGAGGGGAGGGGCATAAGCTTAACAGAACATTCCTGCAAGGTCACACATAGTTCAAGTATTCACAAGCCGTGTTGATAGTTTGGGCACAAAATGGTTACAGAATATTCCTGAAGCAGGGTGGCAGAGTTTAACAAGATTCTTATGAGGAACATTCCTGAAAGATCATGTACAGCTCAGTCACAAGCCATTTTGACACATTGCACGGGAGCCCTGACGCACAGAACATGACACTTACAAAAGAAAACATTATCTGCTTAAAAACAAAATGGAGCCTAGGCTATGGCCTGTCTTACTGCACAGTATTTCTAAATCAGAACCATAAGATCTTAACACTCTCAGTAGGACCAGACTGAGTTGCAGACATAGAGAGTATCACCGCTTTCAATCTATGAGACTTTCAGAACAGAGAAACAAATTGTTGGCACCCACAAACTCACATTCTGCTAACAGCTAAAACCCTTCCCTCTCCACAGATGTTGGCTTCACCACTGGTTGCACCAGTGTTTGCTTCCACTCAATCACAGATTAGTTCTTAATATGGGATATTTCTCCAGGGTTGTTTGTAATAGGCCCAGGATCTCTCTCATAGTTCTCAAAATGACCTTTCAACTGACTGGTTTTCTCCATCTGCTTCTTAAATGCAGAAATTCTGACATCTGAAGTCCTCCTCGTGTTCATCCCGTTGTGGCCCTTAGTGCAAACTGGTGGGTAGTGCTTTTGCTACTACATTCATCGTAACAATTTTATATTTTTTGTGAATGTTATTGGACTCATGCCCTGTCAGAAGCTACTTCTACCAAACTTTTTGACATAAGTTCCCTGTCTTTGGCGTCCTGTTAAGCTACACTAAGGGAATTCATCAAGATTTTGGTGCCCTTCAACCCTTAAGTACATTTGAGGCACAGCCTTAAATCTTTAGGACCAGAGGGTTTTTCACGTTAGACCAAGTGTTCCCAGCAGCATGCTGGATCAAATCTAATCACAGAAGCCATATATTTTGGCATGATTTGGCATTGTTATATGTTAATATTACTTGACAAAAATTTTAACTTTCTTTGCCATGTAATGGCTACAAATGAGAAGTGGATATTTCGACCCAGTAAATTCTGGTTTTTAGTAAGTCTGGATTTGTTTCAGCAAGTTGGTGTTGACTCGCTGAGTACTTCAAGAGAATGTCTTCTAAAAATCCAGAACAGATTACCTTTTATTAAAGTGAACTTATGTCAAAAATGTTTATTTGTTTTGTGTTAGGCTACTTCTTTGTATGTCTTCATGTTTCCTTCATAATAAACCTGTTATTTTATTCATGCAGATTGATGATCTTGTAGCAACACCGAAAACTGTATCTTCCAAATGTTTACATATGGGTAAAAATAGTTTTGTCCAGCAGGAGTTAATATCTATGAAATACATACAAAAGAAATGTGAAACAGTAGAGAAGAATAAGAAGTTGGAAGAAACAGCCAGCTTCAAAGAAGCCAGCTGACATAGAAAAGAAGATGGTAAAAGTGAAGCCAAGTATAACAATATGGGCAGGATATTGAAAAAAATCAAAAAATGATTTATTGGAAAAAGTGAACAGGTGAATTATTTTACAGGTGAATTTATTTATTTTAATCATGCTTAAATACATTCACTGAAATTATATGTTGAATGTTTACCTTGTATGTATTTCTTACTGCTTCCTTATAAATGCCCAGAAGAATGATATTTATTAGAGGATCATTTGAGTTTTTATAACTAAAGGACATAAAACTGTTAAGAGCAAAGAAAATTTTGTGGTGTCAGTTAATATAATAGTCTTAAACTGTTGTTACATTATTCAGTTTTTAAAATTTCAAATTGTTTCTATTCTTTGCTCAGATTACATGAGTACTAAAACTGATTCAAGACTAAGGTTGGAGCTCAGTGGTGGAGCCCTGCCTTGCAGTTGGTTGGAACCCTAGCACCACCAACAAAGAAGAACATTTAGAAGATTAATAATTCTGATTTAATACACTTAATATTGATGATAAATTTCAGCATCTTTTTCACATATACAAACTTTTTCTCTGAATCATTGCCTCAAAACTAAATAATTATGATATAACGATGAGGTATTATAAAAAATATAATGAATGTTTTCAGTTTTTAAAATATTTTATCACAATAAAAAATGGGCATTTGAGATGAACAGACACTTTTCAGTGAAAGAAGTAAAAGCAGCTAAGAAACATATGAAGAAATGCTCAGCATCACTGTTCGTTGGAGAGACAGATGCTCATGAAAACAACACTGAGATTCCATCTCACTCCACAAAGAATGACCTTTATCATGAAATCAACAACAAACGCTGGTGAGACTTGGGGTGGGGGGGAAGGAACCCTTCTGCACCATTGGTGGGAATATAAACTGGTGCAACCACTGTGGAGATCCTTGTAGAGCTTTCTTAAAAAAATTAAGATTGGAGGTCCCATTTGACTCTGCCCTTCCCCTGCTAGGGATATACATGAAGAATTAAGATTCATATCACAGTGACATATGTGGACCCACGGTGTAGCAGCTCAGTTTGTGGTAGCTAAATCTTTTTGTGTGGATAGGGTACAGGGATTGAATTCGGGCCCTTCTGCTTCCAAGCTAGGTGCAGTACCCCATCAGCTAAATCCCGCCCCTGTGATAGTTGCATCTTGGAAACAAGCCACATGCCCATCAACTGGAGACTTGAAAAAATGTGTTTTTAAAATAAAATGTAATATTACTCTGCTGTAAAGACTGATAAATTTGAGTCATATAAACTCAAATTGATGTTCTTTGAGGACATACTCCTAAGTGAAATGAATAGATTACAGATGTATAAATACTGTATATTTTCACTAGTGTGAGAAACTGAAGATGTAAATGAGTTCTAAAATATAGATATTGTGAAATAGAAAACATTCAAAGGGAAAGGGGAGGTAGTGGTAAGTACGGAGGGAAGGAAATAACATGATGTTAAAAAAAAAAAGCTTCTGTATATAGGAGGGGGCTATAGGCTGGGCAGGGGAATGGGAAAAAATGAGATGTTGTCTCATACTGGTACAAATTCTCAATGTCAAGTGTGATCATGATGTGTATTTAAAGGGTACCAATAAAAGCAATTTTTTAATAATGTCACAATAAAAAGAATAATCCCATAAGTTTCCCTCAAAGTGCTCTCCTTCACTTTGAACATACTTGTCCCATCATTCATGCCACTTTGTGAAGCATTTGTGGAGCCTTCTTTTGTGAGCATCCTTAAGAATGCTGTCTTGGTGTCCTGAACTGATTCAAAATACTGACTTTTCGTGGTCATTTCTACTCTGGGAAAGAGCCACACGTCACATGGTGCCATCTGGTGGATACAGTAGATAGCATCATAATGTCATGCTCCTACATTTCCAAAGGATAGCACTCTGCAGCCTTTACTGTAGTTTTAATCACAGTGTGTAAAGAACCCATGAAAGAGGACTTTCAGAACTACTTTATAAAGTGCCAATAACTATGGATTAAGTGTGTTTAGAGGAAGAAGTATTTTAAAGGGATTGATGACACAGTGTTTTTCGAATTTTTGCATTTAAACATTCACTGCATATTTTGATCACCTTTTTTATTTGGATTATAATTATTTTTAAAATTACCCTTTCATTTGCTCTAAAGCAAATGAAATTTGCCAGGCAGAAGTTGGAACCACTGAGCTAAATCCCTGGCCCTCTTGTGGCAATTTTATAAAAGGCAAATCATTTAGAAAAAAAAAAATGAAGTACTTAATGTTTACATTTTGCAATTTTCACAGGCCTAATGAGATGCTAGAAGAGGCCAATACCAAACTTCTGGTAGAGAAACAACAAAGCAAGGCTTTACTGAGCACTGTTAGTGCGAGGCCTATCCTAGAATACCCTCCTGTTGGAAGTCTTAATCCTAGTTCAATGTCCCAGAGATGTCTTCATCCAAGAAAACTTACTGGTTCCTACATTTAAGCCCATACCAGAACATGGAGAGCTACCTGATCAAGGTTCGTGATAGTATCATCTTCAGTTTGTACCTCAGATTTCAATTTTAATTTTTTCATTATAATTGAGTGGTAGAACACTGCACTCGCTTATATGATGGCCAAGGTTTAATCCTAGGGCAAGGGCTTAATCTGATGAAATACTGTGTGCAGTTAGTTGACTTGTACATGTTAAGGAAAGATCACGTTAATATGAGTTAAGATAAAGGAAACAAATTTACATTTTTTAAAAAAGATCCTTTAGCTCTCCTTTTCCAGAAATGTAACTTAATTCAATAAATGTAATTGGCCTAGATGTGGTATTTAAATATTTATGGCATGACAATAACCAGCCAGATAGATGAGCATTGAAAGGATGGGCAAAAGGCCAGAGGAATTCCTATGCCTTTGGTACATGTATTTGTAATGTCTCCTTTTCAGAGCTGTGATAACTGGGTGGATTCATGGATATATGTAGAGTATGTAGTACAAGGCCCAGATTTAGCAAGGAAGAAGACAGCATGGATAGAATGGTTCTGCCATCATCTTTCTTGTTGGAACTATGGTATGAGAGCAGAAAATGACCCCCACTATCTGTGCTCAGAATGTAAGTCAGACAGGTCGGGTTGACCTCCAGCTCTACTGCTAGCACAGAGCTCATGGGCACATGTGGGCCTGTGAGTGTCTCCTCGAGGATCACACAATCAAGCACACACTTGTCAGTGGAAGAAACAAGCACCTGGCTCTGTCCAGCCACAGCTGTGCACTGCAGAGTCAGCAGACTTGATTTCCTGCTGCCAGGACTTCCCTGGAAGGAGTGCAAGTGCGTCATCAGCCATCACTCTTTGTAGCCCTCTCTCCCCAGAGGGAGGTGGAGAGTCTAAGGCCATGTGGTGCTTTTCTGGTCATTTCTGCCAGGACTTACACTGAGATTTATATTAACCCAGTGTCTTTATTATGTCACATCATGATGAGAAGTGGCTAGATGTATGCTAGCTAGTTAAAGAAATCTGTTTTGTATTTTTAATTGTTCTATGAATAACCAAAAACATGTACAATTTATTTGTTGAACGATTTGAGTGAACCAAACCTAATGATTTTCTCCTTCAAGGTCTGTGTTCTATGATTTTTAAGGAGTTGTGCCTTAAAGCTGAGTGTTTCCAGATAACAACAATTCATATTTTTATATGCTTTATTTGTACTCATAGCTTTAGAACTCAGTTTCTTCAGGAGCCAGCCTTAATGTGTGGTGTTGAACATTACTGAGACCCATGACAGCTTGATGTGTATATTTTCTCTAAGGTGATTTAAGGGTGAGAAGGAGAAGGA
>PVIR01041780.1:0-12603 GCA_004026965.1 Petromus typicus | reverse complement strand
CCTTGCGCTTGCAAGACAGGCGCCGGAACCACTGAGCTAACTCCCCGGCCCATCTAACGGGTTTCTTAACCTCAGTGAGTCCACATGAACCCGTGACCTTTCTGTCCCACCAGCCCTCTTCTTTCTCCTTTCCTCTAACACTGACTTATTGCTCAGGTCATAAATCTGAGGTCACTACAGGACTTTTCTGTTCTTTACAATTCACATCCTACTTTCTAGGTCTATTTCTTTGGTTTATTTCCTCCTTTGGTATATTTCTTAGACTGTTTGCCTCTTTCCACCCCCACTGCTAACCACTTGGAATGGATGACTAACATCTCTTACTTGGACAAATATATCAGTTTCCTTACTCGTGTCCCAGTGTCTACTTTTTTGTTTTAGATAGGGGCTCATTGTATAGCCCACAGTGGCCGCAGCAGCACCTACTGCCCCACCCAGAAAGTTTCTACTCTTGCTTCTCTAAAACCCATTTTCCACAGAGTACCCAGAAAGAGTCCTCAAAGTATACATCAAAACATAGCACTCTTTACTTTAAATCTTCTAGTAGGCCTCTTGCCCTCAAATAAAAAGCAAGCCCCTGTAAATTCATGGCGCTTGTGATTCGGCCCATGACAGTCATTCCCAATTGTCCTTTCCTCCTCTTCCCATTTATGTTCCAGCCACCCAGCCTTCGTGCCCTTCCTCCAGAACGCCGACTGCACTCCTCTCCAAGTTCTTGTCGTGGAACCCTTATTCTTCTGTGTCTTTACAGGGCTGACTCCTTGTCATCCGAGTCGCAACTTAAAAAGTTTCCGTCCCTCTGGGGAAAACTTCACTGAACACGTTTTATAAAGTAACTCTATAAAGTAACTTCTCCCTCAGCCAAGCCACTGTTTTATTGCTCTCATTGTGCTCACCACTGTCTGGAATTATGTGGCTAATTTACTTATTATTTGTTCCCTTCTCTAATATATAAATTCCCTGACTACAGGGAACTTGTCTGTATTTTTGCCCTTGTATCCTTAGTAACAACAGTACCTGGTAGTATCAGGTATCAGTAAAATGGGTCCACTGAGTTACCTTCCAGTGAACTCCCTGCTCCTCAGATACAGGCAGAAAAACACAGAGGGTTTGCCTCAACAGATCTGTATTTCAGTGCAAGCTGAACATCTCTGAAAATCCAAAATGCTCCCAAATCTGAAACTGAGTGCCAAATTGATGCCCCAAGTGGGAAATTTTACACCTGGCCTCATGTCAAGGTACAGTCAAAATGCAACTAACAGTATTGTGTAAGATTGCTTTCAAGGGCCAGGAATGTAGCTCATTGATGCTGTGCCTGCCTGGCAAGCACAAGGTCCTGAGCTGGATTCCTGGTACTGCCCCACCCCCACCATTGCTTTTGGGCTATGTGCATACAAGATGTATATGATACACAGATGAATTTATGTTTGAACTTAGGTGCCATCCCCAAGATACTTCATTTGTTTGCGCAAATATTCTAAACCTCGTAGGTCTCCTTGCTTACAGTCTCAAGCACTTTGGATAAGGTATATTCAACAAGTACTAGCAATGATGCTTATTATTTGTTTCTCTTGGGACATTATCCAATCCTTCATCTCATCTGAAATAAAAAGATAGCAACAGTGTTACCATTCAAAGCTGCCCTAAGGATTAAATGAAAACTCTCAGTGCTTGGCACTGTGACTAGCACATAGTAAGAGCTCCAGCTGGAGTGGTGGCAGACTCCTGCAGTATGCATGGGGACACTGAGGCAGGAGGATGGCAAGTTTGAGGTCAGTCTGTGCAACCGGGTGAGATGTCTTAAAATGAAATTTTTAAAAAGGGTTGGAAATATAGCCGAGTGGTAGAGCACCCCAGTACTGCAAAAGAAAAAAAAAAAGTGTAATAAATCATAAGTCAATAAATAATAATGCTTAATACATAATAGCGACTGTAATACATAAATTATATTCATTGCTCATCTTTGCCTGGTGTAGTGTACCTACTGTCCTGCCTTGGAAACATCAATTTATGTGTTCTTATCTATATATCAAAAGTTCAATTCATCTTTGAGGTTCTCTGGCCAATTCCAGGTACGTTCCACATTGTTATGAGCTTTAAAAGCCTCATTAAGAGATTTATCTCAGAGTACAAGTGTTCTTCTCCAGCGTGATACAGTATTGTGGTTTTAGTTGGCCCCCTATCCTACTCTGTCTATGTATGCCCTCTGAGGTCTGGGAAGAGGAATCACACACAAGTCTATACAAATACGCCATGTTGAAAGGTATGGATAAACTCACCTTTGCACTCAACATAAGAGTCCCATGAGCACAGGTTAATGAACTAACCTCCATACTGGGGAAGTCCCTTCTCTGCCTACACATAATGACTGGAGCAACTCAATCTTTATCATTTATTATTTTTATTTGGACAACATATATACATATGTACAAAATACCTACTGTCAGAATCCTCTTTTATAATTTCATTTGATTTACAAAAACAGGACAGCAAAATAACTTAGGTCACTAATACTGTACAAAAATAAAACTGATTAAACAGTTGTAAAGATCAGTATCTTACAGTGTTACAGACCATTCATCCGCTGTGAAAGAACATCTCGCTCTACCCAGAGTGATGAGTACTGTGCTAACTCTAATTGCAAACTGACAAACTAATTGGTTTCTGTAATTATAACTACCAAATATAATTTTCAAAAGAAGCATGATGTGGAGCTTAAAGCCAGGGCGTCATTCCACAATGGTGAAGGGCTTTCTTCTTTCCTAACAAGGAGAGGAGATACCTTAACTCTAAAACTATTAAATTTTCCAGAATATGACAACTACTTACAGTATTAGATAAAACAGCTTTTCTTTCTTTTTAAACACCTGCAATAGTCTTTCAAAAATTCAGTTTGGTTAAAAAAGTAAACAAAAATTACTATCCTGCATCTGGATTTTCATAAGTTAAATCCATGGTCTTTTTAATATAAAAAGTAATGTGTTTCATAGTTTTAGTGTTCAGCGAACTCTAGTAGTCCTATTTGAACCATATCTTGACATAATAAATCTAATTAGAATGCTGGTTCCTGTTTTGTGACATTGTAAAACAGGATTTATCACAAAGAATAAAAAGCCTTAAGTTTATATGTTACATTACTGCAACATATAAGAGAATATCAAATGTGTGTCTGTCAACAACTTCAAAAGGCAATTACCAACTTTTTTGGGAAGTAAATTGTGCATTTCTTGAAACAAGTTGCTGCGTTCGTATCCATCTAAGTGCTTGACAAAAGCCACATATAGATTTACTCTTGCGACTCTAAAGATTGTCTTTCACTGACTTGACTTTGTTTTCCTGCATTTCTTTCTGTGAGGGAAAGCTGAGTTTTTACAAGTTAGCAAGTTGCTAAGCAACCCCAAACTCCTCGCTCACTGAAAGGCAGCGTGCAGAGTATCCTAAGCAGAGCCTCTCCATGAGCTCAGTAAGAAATAGGCAGCCTAACCTATTTCGTATGGAAGAACAGATGTCCTTGAAACTTATTTTGGACACAGAAATTAAAATTTGGTTTAAAATAAGTGTTTCAAAAATCTGAAACAGAGGTAGAAAGTGTTCTTTATTTTTCCTGACATGTTTTCTCATGAGAAAACACTCTCCTTTTTAGCCCATGGACTGCTCCCAGTCCCTAATGTTAAAAGCAGTTCTCCCCATAGAACTACTAATACAACTACATTGGTTAAACAAAAATACACCGTGCTAGTGATGGCTATTGTATTGGAAGTCGGGAGTCAGCCGTGACCTGTGCCTGCTGCAGGAACCCCCATTCTCAACTGGAAACAAGATGTGTCGGGTGAAATAGTGAGCTCATGACCAGGTGGGCACCCTGCGTTTACACATTTTTTTTATAGCACAAGGATAAACTAGAGTGCACTGGAGCTCTCTATTTTAAATATCAGAAAAAATTACCAGAAAATGTTATTTCTGAAGAAAAAAAATGTAAACATTTCCCCTGTGATCACTGCTGACTCCTCTCATTTGAGGTTTGTTTTTTTGTTTTTTACTATGAAAACTCAGTTCATTTTTGTGGCTATCTAAAGGCCAAAATTAAGTTTTCAGGAAATGGCATTGTATAGATGTAGTGGTTTAGGCCTTGTAGACACCTAGATATGAGATACATAGTGGTGAGGCTACTGACGTAGAAGGTACAGTGATATGAGTTCATTTATATCCATTTCATTGGTTTACATCTCTGACCGGGTCTGGTTTGCAGAGTCTCCTCTGAAATCATCATGGTGTTTCCCTTGACATTTCACTACATTTAGGGACAGTTTTCTTTTCATGTTTCAGCTCCCTTTCCCTGTATGTAACCCTTGCAACTGACAGTGGAAGATCTCTAGGAACATGGGAAGGATATCAACAAACCATCCCCCCACCAAAAGAGGCCTTTGAAGACCCAGTGACGGTTATGCACCCATTCAAATAACACTGCACAGTCAAAAGCCACCTCTCTTAGTGGCATTATGGTGTAAATACAAAGCTAGCTAAAAGGGTAGGAAAATTGGGACAAGTTAATAGAGTTAAAATTCTGTTTGTTCTTGTTTTGTTTTTAAAGCACTACCCTCCTTCTCCTTCAGCGTGTGTTGTGTATATTCCCCCCTCACATCTCTGCCATGAGTTTTTAGGTAAAGGTATATATTGTAAAATAGATTATAACGTGGTGCAAACAGAATGTCTGCTTCTATCTTCAAAGCATGTATTTAACTTATTCATCCTCTGCATTAGAAAATAAAAGTGCAGCTTATGTTCAAAAAGTACAATCCATACAAAGCAAGGTTGAAAAGTTCCATACTTAGTGTAACCTTTCAAAGGTTCGTCTTGATTAGTATTAATTCGGACTCTGCTTACCCATTGACTATAAGTAACTTTTTTTGTTTTCAAGTCTTTAGATGACAGATCATGCTGGAGTAGATGTGCTCTTGCTTGCATAAAGACAGCTGTGCTATGGAGTTTTTTCTTTTTAATCTCAAAAGTTAACGTGATTCATGAGAGTGGTTTTGCTAATAAACAAACTGAAGCACACTTGTCATTACATTAAAAGGTAAGAAAACAATTCTGAGACAGCAAGCATAAAGGCCCAGGATCGCTGTGTGATGCCACAAGTCAACTCACCCAGCCGGACATATGTACACTAGTGTGACTCGGAAATCTTACCCCAGTCTTGGCCTTGCCCTTCCCCCCACCCCCAGAAAAACAAAGGAAAAAACAACCAAAAGCATTTGCCTTCCCTCCAGCAGTCAGAGACGGTTTCAAGAGTTGCCTCTGCAAGGGGACCAAGTGTTGTTGACTTTGATCTTAGGCTACCATGTGCTTTTAAAAAAACAACGCAGGGAGAGGAAAAATCAGAATATTGACCAAAGAGCAGTGACTTCCTGCTGTTAGCGAGTCTCTTCTGGGGCTTGGTTTCCATGTGTCCATCTGTTTCCTGGGAGTAGTTTTGTCCTTTGTGGTCCATCCCTCCCTGGCTGACGTGGGTAGCACCTCACAATGGGTTGGCCAGTGCCTTTTTCGATCGCTTGATCATGCTGGGGTGGAACTCGGTGTGACGCCGGGCATGCTTTGTGAGATGGTCACTCCTCATGAAGCGCTTCTCACAGAGTGGACAGCGGAACTGCTTTTCCCCAGTGTGGGTCCGGTAGTGGCGGGTCAGCTCATCTGAGCGGGAGAACTTTTTAAGGCAGTCTGGCCACGTGCAGGGAAAGGGCCGTTCACCTAAGAGAAGGGAATTGAGAGAAGATACTGTTTAAGAAATGCGTCAAAGAGTTCTGAAGGCCATCCCTAGGCCCCCAACACCCCTGCCGGGTGTGTTAAGGGCTGGATTGTGCCTCTTCCCCTAAGCCCCAGCACCTCAGAATGTGACTACACAGTTGGCCTCCTTTATCTGTGTGTCAGAGAAATGGAATGTATTTGGAAAGGAAAATCTATCTCTGCACCGAATACTGATTTATCATTATTTGGCCCTAGTTAATTTGTTCCAGGAGGCTATTTGTATACCAAAAATGAGTACCAAATTGTTTTGGCCAGAAACAGTGGGAGCCATGATGAACCATGAGGCATTTGACAAAGAGAAGTTCTAGCTTGTGATTGCTGTACCAAGTGTCTGGTACCAGTATGAGGACAAAATTCTCCTGCCAAAATGCACTGATTAACAAATTCAATGAGTTTCAAGCAGTATGACTGTATTAACGACACAGCACAGTGTAATAACTTCATATAAACATATTTTAGTAGGTATTGTACAATCCAGGGATGATTTAAAGTTGATTAGTAATATGCAAGTATAATATCTGCATTTTATATGAGGGATATGTATCTGAGGAGATCCTAGAATCAATGCCCTGTAGATACCGAGCATCAGTCAGAAAGCAACGAAGGTTTATGAGGCTGTTAAGGTTGGCCTTTATCTCATGACTGATGTTCTCATAAGAAGAAATGTGAAGATTGGGAGATGGCAAAGATGCAGTGAGAAAGCAGACATCTGCAGGGAGATCGGCCTCAGAAGGGCCCAACACAAGCCTTCAAAATTCCGGCCTCCAGAACTTTGTGACAACACATTTCTGTTCTGTGAGCCACTTACTTTTTGAGGTTGTTTTCTTCAGTTTTGTTCATTGGAACCAGGGAGTGAACCCAGGGTCTCTGTACTGAGCTAAATCAACAGTGCATCTTTTGAGAAAGGGACTGCTAAATCACTACATTGCCCAGAATGCACTCAAACTTGCAATCTTCCTATGTCAGCCCCTCTGAGTGCTGGGATTACAGGAATGTATCTCCAATCCCAGTTCAGTCTTTGGTCCTTTGTTATAGCAGGGTTAACAAATGAATACAATGAGGAAATTGCTGAGAATCATCTCTAAACAAGTTGATATTTGTACTCAATGGATCCTTCAGAAAAACTTGTTTTTCTGCTTTCATTCTGCATAATTGCTGGTTTCATGAATTTTCTCAGGGGTCCAAAGGCTGAATCCTTTCACTAAATTTCCTGTTGTCAGAAAGATGGAAGAGAACTGAGGCACCTAGTCCAACCAGCCTCCTGCTTGAACTGAGATTTGAATTGAGATTTCCCCTCGACCTTCAAGTGCTACAGTCACTTACCATCTGACAGCAAAAAGTCTAGTGACAGGGACACTAGACCTTGTGCGACAACCTGGTTGTTCTTGGGCATCTCTGCAACAACCACTCTTTTTTTTTTTTTTTTTAAGTTTTTTTTTTTTTGTTTTTGAGACAGGGTCTCGCTTTGTGGTTCAGGCTGGCCCTCAGCTCAGCCTCAAACTCACATCACAGCGATCCTCCTGCTTCTGCCTCCCAAGGGCTGGGATTACAGGCGTGAGCCACCACGCCCGGCCACAACCACTCCTTTTGAGAGGAAATCTATCTCTACAAGGGCCATATTGTCTTAACATGAAAAATCAGTTGGTTCCCTCTGCCTCATCATAGTCCTTCAAGTACTGGAAGACAGCTATTATGTCTGCCCTAATCTTCTCCAGACCAACAATCCCAGTTTCTTCTGTACTGCTCCTAACAGAAGAACTTGCATTCTTATGAAAGTAATCAAGTGAGCATAGGTAGAGAGTTAAGGGGCTCCCATGCTTTATCTCATGGGATTCTCACAGGACACCCTACAAGTTTGCCCCATCTTACAGATGAGAAAATAGAAGCTTAGATTGTTAGATTACTTGCCCAGGGTCACACTGTTAAGAGAACAGTCCAGGACACCACGCCCCGTGCTTCTCGCCACTCTGCTGCCTGCCTTTTGTGGGTCATGTTCCCACACTGCCCCTCATTCTGACTGCTTTCCTCGGAGTTGTGCTAATTGTGCCCAGGTCCAACTTGGAATACAGCTGACCCTGCGTGCAGGGCAGGCTCAGGCCACTACACAGCCTCCTGCTGCTGCTGACCCCACCACAGTGATGGCGAGTAGGGCCTGCATTCCTACTCCAGAAGCATACACAGAAGCCAAAGCCCAATGCTGGCTGTTAAGAGAAACTTGCTCTTTCCCTGACAATATTCCCCAGCCCTGGAGCTGCTTGCCTCCTCTAACACCATCGCAAAGCACAGCCCAGAGTGGTTGCTTCATAGACACAGGGCATTCGGGCTGTGGTCTCCACAGAACTCTTAGACATGCCTTGGGAGGTGTGAGGAGTGGCATTTTCCCACACCCGTTCCAGCCTTCCTGGGAAGCCAGAGAGGAACTGCAGAGGCTGGGGGTTGTCCAACATGGTACATCTGAGTCTCTGGAAAAGTATTCACCCCAACCCTACCCACCCGTTTCTCTGAACCCATGTATTTTTGTGAGCATCTATACATGACTGTAGGTTTTTATGGGTTTTTTTGCTATTCTCTAAGCACAGCAATAGTCTAACACCCTGTGTAATCTACTTGTTCTTGTGGGAAACCCAGTGTTGCAAAGTGAATCTGCAGTAACCAACTCCTTATATGTAGGTCTAGTTACTGATCCATCAGTGGTAGCAAACTTATGGCACTTATGCAGTGCCAGTGGTAGTAAACTTATGGCATAAGTCATTTTTCTTTTAAGACAAAAGATGTTATGGTACAAGTAGTTTTTCCTAAACCAAAACCTCAACTTTCAAGTTTAAATGCAGTGTTGGCACTTTGTGATAGATCGGTGGGTTTTGGGTTGCAGTTGCACTCCTGTCCCTAAGAGGTTCACCATCACTAGTGTAAATCCTCTGTGCTGAAGAGCTATGCCAGCAAGACATGGAGCAAACCAGGGAAGCTGGCGCTACTCAAAGTGGGTGAGAGTCAGGGGTGGTGTGTGACAGCATTCCCACATAGGCTTAAAAGAAACAACAGCAGCCAAAGAGTCTTCACATACAACTCCACAAAGAAATGAAACTAGAAACCATACTTTTCCAACTTGTATTGGTTGAGTACAGTACTATTTTTACCCTCTTCAGCAGACTGTTGAGCAAAAGATGACATGAAGACTATCATGTCCTAGGCTGGGCCTCATGTAGCAAGGGGAATGCCATGTATGACTTCTGTCCTACTCATGCTACTGAGCAGTTAGTTAATGCCCAAATTCATATGTAATCCTCTCTCAGATTCGAGAAGAACTGGTTCTAGGACGCCCCTAGACTGACTTAGATACAAGACCAAAGCTGAATCCTATATACAAATGGTGCAGTTTATCTGCATGTAATCTAAACACATTTTGCTTTTCCCTTGAGACGGATTTGCTATGTATTCCGGCTGACTATGATAGTTAACTGACTATCAGCAGGGGTAAGAAGTGCCCAGCTAGACTGAATCAGCACAGTTCTGGGTGTGGCTGTGGGATTTACTGAAGACAGAGATCATCCTGGGTGTGAGTGGCACCAACCAATAGGTTTGTCACCTGAATGGAATAAAAGGGAAACAAAGGCTTACTTCTGTTTCTTCAGAGAGTTCATCCTCTTTGCCTTGGATATTACCTCCTGGCTTCTAGCACCGGCCCTTCAGCCTCCTGATACAGACTCAAGCTACAGTGAGCTCCATGCCTTCAGTTCTCCAGCGCTAGTGCACACTTCCCCTGCTGACTGTGTGAGAAGCCATTGTAAACCAACCCTGTAAACTCTATCTTGACATATTTGCGTATCTTGTATTAAGTCTGTTTCTGTAGTAAGCACTGACTGATACATTTGGTTTGTAGCACAGGCTAGCCTGGAATTTACTTCCTTCTGCCTCCAGAGTAAGGGATTAGAGGCATGTACCACTATACCCAGCAATCTTCTTATATACTTAAGATGACCTCTGGATTATTATACCTAATGCAATAGTGATGCTATTCACAATACAATATTTATAATGCTATATAAATGCTACTAGTTGTCATATTGCATTGTTGGGAAACAAAGGGACAGAAGACAGTCTACATGTTTAGTATAAGCTCACTTTTTTCTGAATATTTTTGATTTGTATCTATAGACACAGAGCCAATGAATACAGAGCTTTTCGTGTATGTGTGTGTGTGTGTGTGTGTGTGTGTGTACTGAATGTGTTTGTCATTCACCTGGACCAAAATCTGATTAGAAGTTACTGGGTTGAAGGAAAAGACTTCTGGGCTATTCTAGAATTAGATTGTAGCAAAGTCCTTTCTAACTCCAAAGAAACACTTTTATTATATTATACTATATTAAAAATATTAAAACATACTATATTAAACATATGAACATAGTATACTATACTATATTAAAAATATGATGTGGGAACGGAATTCATAGTGATAAAATGAAAAAAAAAACCATAAAATTAACTCTCCATTCTGTCCTTCTTGGGACTTTTTCTCCACTACTACATGGTATACAGTGATGAAAAAACATGAAAAAGCCAAGTTTGGTGCTTTCTCAGAACTGTTTAGGACAAAACCCCACTGGAAGTGGTTTTCTCTTGGTCTTGTGGTTTAGCTTATTCATCAGCGCATGTTCTTGTGTCTTTCAGCTGGGTCCATTGAAGAAGAGATCATTTTCTTGAGGGAATCTGTGTCCTCTGTGAGGAAAATGGATCAGAAAACTAGTCTGCTGTGGGCTACAGCTTCTGGTGCATTATAAGTGGCTCATAGGGTGGTGGTCCAAGAGTGTGAAGCCTGAATGTGAAGCAGGTACAGGGACCTGTGACCTACTCACGCTTACAGCTTACATACGTCATATGGAACTTTTAGTATCTCTAGTAGTTAGCTGTCATTTTGTGACTGTTCATGTGGTTTCTATTTAATGAAGATGCTGCCATTGACCTGGAACCCTTACCCTGAAATGATTCAGAGAAAAGAGAGAGACACTCACAGAGCCCAGATAAATGAAGGGACAAGAGCTCTAGGTAACAAAGATTGCTTGGAAGGAAGCTGCTAGTGTTAAAACATTCTAATTATTTTGATTTTTCTAGGCTTTCTGGAAAAACATTAGAAGCTTTGTGCAGTGATCTAAACCAGAAGGTAGCAAGCTACAGCCTACCAGCCTACCGGCCTACCGTGAAACAAGACCACATGGTTGAAAACACATCAAAAGAAAAATATATCATGGCGGAAGAAGCTTCCATGAAATTTAAGTTCTCATGTGCACATATAAAGTTTTATTGGAAGCAGCCGTACTCACTGCTTCATGTACTATCTACGGCCTGTCTTTCTCTAGTGCAGCAGTGTTGAAAAGCTGTCACAGAGACTGTACAGGCCATGAAACTGAAAATATTTACTGAATGTCCCCTTACATCAAGTTATCTGACCACTGACAAGCAGATTTGAACTTCTTCGTTTACACCAGAGGCTGTAAATTCTACTATCTTCAGGAGGGCACAGGACATAGCTCAGTGGTATAGGTCAAGCCTACTGTGTGTGAGGCCTTGAGTTTGATCTGCAACAATAGACATCTGGGCACAGTGATATGTGCCTGTAATCCCAGATGCTCAGGAGGCTGAGGCAAGAGCATCACAAGTTGAAGGCCAAGCTGGGCAATTTAGCAAGACCTTGTCTCAAAAATTAAGAAAGGCTAAGGATGTAGTTCAGCAGTAGATCACTTGCGTAGCACACACAAGTCTCTGAGTTCAATCCTCAGCAGCCCCAAAGCCAACCAAACACCCAAATGTCTTTAGGAGCCAGGCATACAACAAAATCAGTACAATGCCAGCAGCATCAGATCACTGGTGGGAGTGGAACCGGTAGTTAACTGAAGAGCTTTCCCCACTCAGAGGCTTGCAAATTCACCACTTTATGAAACAGTGCTGGCCAGTGCTGTGAATGCCACCGAGATTAGGCCTGGGGACCTACAGTTTGCATACAAAGTTCCTCTGGATTCTATCCATCTTGTCAGTCAATGACAGGTGCCTGACAAGCCATCTTTGAGGGAAAATATAACGGTGCTTACACCTAAGCATGGAGAAAGCGTATGTATTGAAAACAGGAGGGAAGGAGTTCCTGAGAGACTGTGACTTATCTTTTTTCCTCACAGCAGGGGAGGAAACCACGTCAGGTCCTCTCTTTAGCTCACTACTGAGGTACACGGGAATGGTCAACCTTCTACGTACTAAACCCACTACAGGGCAAAGGGCTATCAATGAGAGAATCTTTAAGCCCATGTTTAGTATTAATGAGTGAGTTACCATCCTCTGGGGAAGAAAAAAGCTTGTACCAGTACTTTATTTCTGGCCTTCACAGAAAAACACACCCAGCGGCAACGACACAATAAACTCTGCCATGCTGGAGCAGGGCTGTTAACAGCAGAAGCTTTTCTTATTATTTATATATCACTCCCCGCCCCTTTCAGCAACTAACTGAGCATGTCTTTTCAGAGTAGAAAATAAACTTGATCAAAATGCTCCTGGGCACTGTATAGAACGTGTGAAAGACTCCGTCAGCTTTTACATTCTGGCCACAGGAGAGCTACTCCACACCCAGACAGGTCATGGCTGGACAGGAGGCTTCCTCTCCACAAGTCTTAGGTGATGGTTGGAAGGAAGACAATTCTCCCTGGGAGAGCTGGGAAGTGCACAGAGGTCAGGTCTCCATGTGGGGTGCGTGGCGAATGCCGGGCTTAGTGACAGATAACCCACAGCTGGCTCGCTGTGTCCACCCAGGCTGCT
>PVIR01041779.1:0-12750 GCA_004026965.1 Petromus typicus | reverse complement strand
TCACAGCCAAATTCTACAATAACTTAAGCAAATATCTAACACCAATACCTCCCAAACTCTTTAGTAAAACTGAAAGGAAAAGAGTACTTTCAAAGTCATTTCTAGAAGTTAGCAGTATCCCGACTCCAAAACCAGAAAAAGGCTCAACTGAAAAACAAAACCACATGGCCGGCAATTTAGCTCCATGGTTTCCTGACAAGTGCAAGGTCCTGAGTTCAATCCCCAGTACCACTTATCACAAAGCCAGAGTATGGAAGCTCACGTCTATAATCCCAGCATTCAAGAGGCAGAGGCAGGAGGACTGCTGTGAGTCCAAGGCTAGCCTGGGCTACATAGTAAGTTGAAGGCCAGCCTGAATTACAAAGGGAGACCTTGTCTGTCTCAAAAAAAACAAAAAAAAGACAACTACAAATTCATCTGTTTAATAAATATGGAGGCAGGGCCGGGGAGTTAGCTCAGTGGTTCCAGCGCCTGTCTTGCAAGCGCAAGGACCCGGGTTCGATTCCCCGGTAACCACATACAATACTGGGTGTGGAGACCCACACCCAGCAGCAACCAGTACCACATACCACAGTGCCGGGCGTGGTGGCTCACGCCTGTAATCCCAGCACTCGGGAGGCAGAGGCAGGAGGACTGTGATGTGAGTTGGAGGCTGAGCTCAGGGCCAGCCTGAACCACAAAAGCGAGACCCTGTCTCAAAAAACCTAAAAAAAATAAATAAATAAATAAATAAATAAATATGGAGGCAGAATTCTTCAACATGACAAACAGAATGCAACAAATTGTCAAAAAGTTCATACAACATGACAATAGGATTTATCCCAGGGATACAGAAATGTCTCAACACATAAATTAATAAACATAATATATAAACAGAAGCAAGGACAAATATCACATGATCATCAATATCAAGGGCTGCAAACACAAGATAATTATAGGAGGTTAACAACCTGAGACCCAGGATTCTTTAGAGTGTACAACGAGGTAAGCCAGGTCTGGCTTTGCACCTGTCCTCCCTCCGTGTACGGCCTGTCCCTGGCACTGCTCCACCTCCCCAAGGGCACTGAGTAACCATTTCAGTGCTGGTGGTGAGCTCTCAGAGGGTGATCCCAGCATCCCACCCCAGGGAGTTTGCATTTTAGAAAGGCTTTTAAGGGTGCTAAACCACTGAGGTACAGACAGTAACACAGGATAAGTAGTGGATGCATAAAACTCAACAAGGTCTTCCCTTTTTTCCATGGTTTATCTTACATGAGAAACCCAAAGTATAAGTAAATTAAAGAGCAAACTAAAAGATAATTGGAAATAAAGAGATATCTTTTGCAGATGGTAAGGGGACTGAGAGATGGAAAAACAAGGCTGAAGGGAAAGGGGTCATAAAAAGAATTACGATGTGTTATGCACATAGAGCAACTCCCTATGATCAATATAGTTATATGCTGTAGACATGTACTAATATCAAATTTTTAAAAGAAGAAAGAGGTTAACACTGTAAATTTAATGTTATATGTTCTTTGCACAAAAAATATCCAAAAATGTATAATATGTATGTGTGTGTGTATGTATATATATATATATATATATATATATAAGTTTACATATATATACTTATATAGAATTCATATTAAATAATACAGAAATCCAGAAATACATGGAAAATCCATAAAAGTATGACTAACTGAAAATACAGGGAAGTAGTAATCGTTATGGAAGTAGGAAAAAATATGGCAGAAAAAAGAAGTTTCAAAATTACTGGTAATGGCCTATTTTTTAATCTACACAGTAAATGTACAGGTATTATTATCATTATTCATTAAGCTATAAATGTCAAACTTCTTGGTGAGGCAGAACACCCAACACCCAAAGTTAAAGGAGAAAAGGTTTGTTTGGCTCACAATTTGCAGAGGTTTTAGTCCACAATCAACTGGCTCAAAGGCAGGGTGGCATGACAGGCATCATAAAGGAAAAACTCTTTCTGTCCCTTGTACATACTATATACAGGCTACCAGAATTAGAGGCATGCCAAACCAATCATGGACTGATTTCATAATCACCCAGCCTTAATCGTAGCACTCTTACTCCTACCACTGCAGCACGACTCAGTCGCAAACTCTAGATCCAGTCACCTCTGAAAAAGCCCTACCTATGATTGTATGGGGCTTTGTGGGGACATCTAGACACAAGCCATAACAGTATATACATATTTTATATGTTAAAAAAAGAACTTAAAGTATAAACTCAACATTATAACTCTGGGGACTAGAGTAATTTTTGAATGGAACTAGAAATGAAGTTAGCTCTAATGCAACAAAGTCAACTGTTCTTGTCCCTAAAATCATAAAGAAAACCCAAAAGGGCCTCATTCTACTTAGATTTTATTTTTTTCCTAGCCATCGTCTTCCTTTTACTTATCTTAACAAGTCCCATAAAATAGGCCCCCAAACTGGTCTGAATTTACACACAACTCTAGAGTATCTAATATCCCAGACAGATGAACTATAATAAAAGGAAATGCTGGACCAAAGACAGCAAAGGTGTGTTAGACATCAGATTTGTCAGGAAGTAACTTGCATGTTCCAAAAATTCATGTCCTTTTTATCACCCTTATTCTGATACAGAAAAACAGACCAAAAGGGTGTGGAGGAATTTAATTACAGTATGATGATTTAGTGCAGACATTTGTCATCTAGCTGAATTCAGGCTGAGACTTAACTAGTTTTGTTACCTCAGGCAATTTACATAAAGTGTCTAAGCTTCAACTGCTTCATCCATAAGAAGTAGGTATTATCAGTACTTAACAGTTAGAATTACTATAAAGACTAAATGAGACAACGAGTAAGGAGCATTCAGTGCTGATCCTAGGACACGGTAACCCTGGCCATAGGTGTAGAAGTACTTTTTAAAACCTTCCGAGGTTATTCTAAACTCCCTCTTGCTCCATCTCCATTTGAAAGACTTTGCTATTATCCGGAAAAATTAGAATAAAATCCTACTCAGATATAACTTTAAGGTCAATGAAATTTTTTCCTTGTTTCTGAAGACCATATCATTCTACAAAGGCCAAAACAAACTTTAAGCAGTCAGTGAAGACTTTCAAAAGTCAACCAAGGAGAAATTTACTAGATATGCAATACTTCAAATTTACAAGTAACATCAAAGACAATCTTTTTGAGCTAATACTATACATTCTGGAGCTCTTAACAAATGGATAATACAGTAATATATTCAACCTGAAGCAGGAAAAAGTTAGCTATAATTCAAAAATACTGAACTGATCTTGCTTCCGAGATCATTAGGAAAACCCAAAAAGGTCTTATACTACTTGAATTTCATTTACTTCTCCCAGCCATCTTCTTTGTCTTATTTATCTTAAGTCCTTTACGATAGACTCCAAACTGATCTCAATTTCCTACAAGTGTAGAGTACCCAAGAAATACTCTAGAGGGATGAACTAAAATAAAAAGAAAAAATGAACCAGATAGCCCAAGGTGTATTAGAACTCAGGTTTGTGGAGGAGTAATTTGTATGTTCTAGAAACACAAAAACATAAGTCAGAAATCCACAAAGCCCAAGGGTTTCTTGCACATATTACCACTGCAATATTTTCTTCATTCGCTGTCTAGAATGTAGTTTAGCTTTATATTGCCTTTCCAACCCTAAAGTGCGCTGTTAACACCTCAAGAAGCATATGGAAACCATTTCCCTGATCTGCTTCTATATTAAAAATGTTTACACTAAAAGAAACAGATCTCTGAACTCAGACCTTAACAACTTATTAAAGCAGAAACTTTCAAACTTGATTTACTGACAAATATTGGCTTTTGGTATTGTACGGTAATTCTTCCCACTTTTCCATACTCCATTAAAAATATTTCCTATTTCCAACTATATTTTAAATTCTAAAGAATATCGACCCATTTCAACTTTTTCATAACCAATTATGAAACTATATGAATAAACTTTCAAAAAATGAAAAAGTTACCATAGTGTTTGCTATTCATTAGGTTACTGTCAGTCCTGCATTTGAATGTTTCCAAAAAAAATTTGAAGAAAAAAGTAGATGCTCAAAAAGGAAGAAAAGAAAGTAGTTTGTACTATTTAACACATGAATCTGTTAACTGAATTCACTGAATCTTGGCTATCACCAAAAATATAAAATGAAGATTGGGGATTTAGCTCTGTGGTTTCGGCGCCTGTCTTGTCAGCGCAAGGACCCGGTTCGATCCCAGTTGGATCCCGGTAACCACATAACAATACTGGGTGTGGAGACTCACCCCCGCAGCAATCAGTACCACATACCACATTGCCGGGCGTGGTGGCTCACGCCTGTAATCCCAGCACTCGGGAGGCAGAGGCAGGAGGATTGCTGTGATGTGAGTTGGAGGCTGAGCTCAGGGCCAGCCTGACCTACAAAGCGAGACCTTGTCACACACAAAAATATATATATGTTTTTAATATGAATATATGAATATATTCATACAATTTAAATGAAATACATGAATGTATATTAATTTTATATATATATATAAAATGAAAAGCCATACATTCTTTAAAATAATTTTCACATTTTATTTTTACTTTTATATGTCAAGATTTTATATGTTTCTAAGATTATGTTTTATAAAGCAAAGTTTTTAAGGATTCTATGCTTACAAAGGATATATCCAACCTCTGCTAGAATCTAAAGTCATAAATACAAGTCCAAAATTAATAATATTGTCACAGTCACAAGGTTTTTATGTTCAGTCTGATAATAAATAGCTATCAACAATAAATTATGCAATTTATGATTGTGTTCCAAAGATCATTTTTAAAAAGATCTATTTTTTCAAATATTTTAAACATCTTTATGTAATTTTATGGCCACTAGCTTCTTCAATACTGGACATAGATTCAACACCTGTTTAGGTTTAATACAAACACTGGTTACAATCTTCTGAACTACTAGCTGTCAATCCCTCATTACCTACACTGTCCTCTCGACCAGGATGAACAGATCTCCAACCTTTTATACTTTTTTTGTCCTCTACTTACGGCTTTCTCCCAATCTCCTCTATCTTTTTCCAGAAACAATTTCACTGATCTTCAAAATCCCACTCTTCACCTAATCATCAAAATCTCAAATGCACTTACCGAAACTATTTCTTAACTGCACAGGCAAAAAATCATCAAAGATCATCAATTTACCTCCTCAAACCTTTCTTACTTTATGATTTAACTTCATATTAACAATGACTAACCAACACAAATCAGAATTTTAAGGATGAATCCAAACCAAACAGCCTATTAACTTCTAAGTTCTGTGATAAGCTAGTGTGCAGTACAAAGACAACGTCTAGCTGATACACTGACAAGGGGGCTTCCTTAGCAATCAGTTACTGTTACTATAGACATGAATATAAAGTGCTAAAGGATAGAAAAGAAGACAAATATCCCCTATTTATAGAGAGGGCCATTATAGTACTGTGTAATTTAGGTTCATAATTCTATAATCTTGATATGTGTTTATTCTTTTTTGAACTTCAAATTTATTGTAGTAAATAATATTTACACCAACTTTTCATTTAACATATATATGTAAATATATACATACACATATATATTTATATACATATATATAATATATAATACATATATATATATTTAAAGCATCCCAATCAAAACACCAAAAGCATTCCTTACAGAGCTAGAAAACAATTCTAAAATTCATATGCAACAAGAAGAAACCTAGAAGAATAAAAGCGATTCTGACAACAAGGGCAAGGCAAAGGGCATCACAATCCCCAATCTCAACTTTACTACAGAGGTGCAGAGACAAAAACAGCATGGTACTGGCAAAAAAAGCAAACTTGTGGATCAATGAAACAGAATACAGGATCCAAAGTGACACAAATCGACGAACTCTTAGATAGCTAATGGGGCCAAATCCCTACAGTAGAGAAAAGATAACCTCTTTAATAAATGGTGATCCACATGTCAAAGATTGAATTTAGACCCATCTTTCTTGCCATGAACTAAACTAAAATCAAAATGAATAAAATATCTAAATATTAAAACAAAACAATCTGCTAGAAGATGAAATAAACTCTTGTAGACATAGGCGTAAGCAAGGACTTTCTAAACAGAACCGCAGTTGCATAAGAAATAATACCAAAAATCAACAAATGGGATCATATCTAACTAAAAAGCTTCTGCACCACAAAGGAAACAACAATCACAGCAAAGAGATGACCTACAGAATGGGAAAACCTTTCACCAGCTACTCTTCAAAGGACTGATATCTAAAATATATAAAGAACTCAAAAATATAAGACTCCTTCCAAATTTAAAAACTCAATCAAGGGCCGGGAATATAGTTCAGTGGTTCCGGTGCCTGTCTTGCAAGCGCAAGGGCCCGGGTTCCAGACGCAGTAACCACATACAATACTGGGCATGGAGACTCATGCCCAGCAGCAATCATTACCACATAGCACAGTGCCGGGCGTGGTGGCTCACGCCTGTAATCCCAGCACTGGAGGCAGAGGTAGGAGGACTGCTGTGAGTTTGAGGCTAGCCTGGACTACATAGTGATCCTGTCTCAAAAAAACAAAAAAAAAGGGCATCTGAACTCAATGGACACTTTCCAGAGGAAGACACACCGCCAATAAATATATGAAAAAATATTCAATATCATTGGCCAAACACAAATTAAAACAACACTGAGACTTCACCTCATTCTTAAAAGAATGGTATCATCAAGAAATACTGACTGGGAAATTATTTGAGGTTCTTTCTCAAAGCAAAAAAATTTTTAAGGGTTAGAGATGTACTTCAGTGCATAATGAGTTTGATCACCAATACTGCAAAAAAAGAAAATAGATAAAACCGAAAAGAATACCAAACTGTAGACTCCTCTTATCACACATCTCAAAGTACCTCCCATCAGTCACTCTCTTAAAAATCATTAGAAAGTATCTACAGTGAACTGTTCAGTATTGGGTAAAGCAAATAGCAAAATTTTTCTCAAAAGATGAGAGTTGCTCAAGAAGTACAGTAATTACATCAAAAATTCTAAGTTTTCTGGGGTTTTGAAGTTTTCAGGGGATTTTTGTTTGTTATTTTCTGGAAGATTAGGTCTGATTTTTTTTTTTTTTTTTTTTTTTTTTTTTTTTTTGTTTTAAGAGAGAGTCTCTACGTACTTCAGAATAGTTTGGAACTCACTATAGCCCAAGCTGGCCTCGAACTTGCAGGGATCCTCCTGCCTCAGCCTCCCAAATGCTACAATTAAAAGAGAGTGTCACCACACCTAGCTAGGCAGGAAATTTCTGAACAAAATGTGGTCTCCCAAACCCCAAGTCGTTGTTCTCCAAGCAGCAACTGCCTTGTAAATAAGAGTAAATTACTGGTATAATAGAAAAAGAAGGGAAAACTGAAACAAAATAGAATAAAACACAGAAATATGAGCATCTAACTTTTCAAAAATGCTACAATAAAGTGCCAGGGTTGGAGTTTATGAGCTGACAGATCTAACAGTTTGATCTCATAAACAGAAAGATAATAATTTATATATGATAAAAATAACTCATACAAAAACACATTCAACAGTACATGTAAAACAATTATTTACAAAACAATATATAAAAGGAAAGCAGCCCATAAAACTTTTAATTAGGGTAATATTTAATATCCAAAGAAACCTAATACCCATAGAGAAAGATAAGATCATTCTGTAATTATGAATAGGCTTGGCACTAATAGTGCCCATTTGTTGAATGAAAAAAGCAGTGAAGAGTATGAAAGGGACCAGGACCAAAAAGGAACCCGAACCGAAGCAAAGTGTCACTTTAACTGCTTGAAGTGCTTGACTAAATACCAGCATACAATAAATTCTGCAGTTCTCTGACAGTTTAAGCTCATCTCCTCAGAACTAACAATCAAAAAACAATTTACAAATCTAAAAACAAATCTTAAACTTTAAAGCAGCACGTACTTTTTTCCTCAATTATGAAGGGGTCATGGATACACTATAGTTTTCACTTAGAACTATGTTCAAAGTGCTTTCATTTCCCTTTTTCCTCCCAGCGCCAAGGCCAAGGCCTCACATGCACGCACGTGTGAGGCATGCTCTCCCTACCAAGCCGTACCTCCAGCCCCGGAGAGACCTTGTTTCAGGTTTACTCTGAAATGCTTTCCTTGGTTAAAACTCAACACATACTTGATATTGTGATTTAAGGGCCATGGAAATATTAAGTGACTCATGACCCCAGGTCTCTGAACTTGACTGTTCCTAGAATCTGGTAAGTTGAAAATATTCTGTAACATGGAATCCTTCCCACTCTTACTTAACCCTATTTATGGACAGAAAAAAAAAGCTACAAGCAATACATTTTGCATCATGTTCTAAATTAAATGAATGAGCACCTCACAAAAGAGAAAAAGAAACACACACACATTAATACACTTTCCAAAGGAGGTATAGTATCCACTTAAGAAAACAATGAGCCAAAAGAATTGAAAAAAAACCCATTTTCTTTGGGCCTAAATGTAAAAATCTCTTTGTAGTACTCTGGAGAATCTGCTAAAACTTCTACTGAGGCCAGGGAGTTAGCTCAGCGGTTCCGGCACCTGTCTTGCAAGAGCGAGGACCCGGGTTCGATCCCCGGTAACCACATAACAATACTGGGCATGGAGACCCACCCCAGCAACAACCAGTACCACATACCACAGTGCCGGGCGTGGTGGCTCACGCCTGTCATCCCAGCACTCGGGAGGCAGAGGCAGGAGGATTGCTGTGATGTGAGTTGGAGGCTGAGCTCAGGGCCAGCCTCAACCACAAAGCGAGACCCTGTCTCAAACAAACAAAAAAAAAAAACTTCTAGTGAATGAGAACACCTAGGCCACCACCATGAAAACCAATTAACACACCTGGTTGAAGCACAAAAGACCGACTTCCCTGTGTGGAATCCATTATCTTTTGGGGAGAAAACAGGTGGGGGCCAAGTCTGGGCCTGGAGGGCACCAAGCACCCTCTCCGGGATGAGAAAAGGGTCTCCTGCTCTGCTCTTCAGCTGCCTACAGAACAGAACTCACGGTTACTGTAATATGATATTTATACAGAAAAGAAGTGAATCAAGTGCTTACAAACATGAGCCACTTCATATGACTGTAATTTCTAAATGCTCTTCAGACTGTTATTACTCGGACAGCTAAATCCTGTAATGTTAAACTGAAACTTTAACCTACATATTTGCTTCAGAGTGAAGATCTGCTCCTACATACAAATATGAAAGACAAATGGTATAATCAGACACTTGTGAGTTAAAACTAACAGGACCTTGAGAAATCCTGAGTGCTGCGAGGGGAGTTAACTGGTACCAAAAATAAATTGCAAAAAAAAAATCTAGGCACACATCAAATTTTTTTCAATTTTTATCTTCTCACTAGTACATGTTTGCACTCTATGCTTACATTCCACAAGGGAAACTGATACACATACATAACACATTTTAGCCAGGTGTGGTGGCTCACACCTGTACTCCCAGCACTCAGGAGGCAGAGACAGGAGGATTGTTGAGTTGGAGGCTGAGTTCAGGACCAGCCTGAACTACAGAGTGAGACCCTGTCTCAAAAAAAAACAAAAACAAAAACAAAAACAAACAAACAAACAAAAAAAAAAATATATATATATAACACATTTTAATTCCTGTCATCACTTTCTCCTCTCCTTCCAAACTCCACTCCTTTCCTCTCTAGGTCTCTTTCCTTTTGCAAAAGATCCATTTCCATGTTTCCTATTATCTACCTTTCATTTTGCTCTTTATTCTTAACAGTTTCTCATATAAGTGAGATGATGGCACATTTAGGCTTGTGTTTGATTTATTTCAGTTCACATGGTCTCAAGGTGTAGATATTTTCCTAAAAAGTAAATTAATATAACTGAGAATAACTATGAAATACTGGTCAAAGGGCTAAGTAAGAGATTGGCAGGTGAATAAGTATTTCTATCTCTTAAACATCAATCCTTCCATATATAATAAACTACTGTGCTTTCTACACTAATTTTTTTCAATACTGGAAATGAACCCATGGCCTTGTGCAGCCAACTAACTGGGTTACATCTCTATGCCTTTTTTTAATTCTATTTTGAGACAAGTCTTGCTAAGCTGGCCAGGCTGGCCTTAAACTTGCCATCCTCCTATCAATTTCAGCTTCTCAAGTAGTTGAGATTACACACAAATAGCACATGCCCCCAACAGCCATTAGTTTCAAACAGGAAATTTCAAGCTTTTTGAAATTCTGTTATGTGTCTCAATAATTCCTACAACAGCTGAACTACATACAATTTTGTAAGAATAAAAGTCAAATAGCCTGATCTCTCAGTGAAATCTGAGAGCCAGGCACTTGAAAATTCAAAGCTGATGACATTTTAAAATCAAATTCTGGTCTAGGTCAAGTAGTTATGCGAATGTTTTAAAGGCAGCTACTTAAACTATCTAAATTATATTACTATTATCTCCAAACACAAGAGTATAATTGGCTTTTGTTCAAAACCACTAAAGATTTTAAAAGGAAATTATATGGTATCAAAACAAAACCGGCTCTACGTAGCCAGACATATTTCAGTATTCTTAAATCTCCAAAAGACCATAGCTTTAGGTCACAGCTATGTAACCAGAAAGAATACATGCACAACATCTTGGTTAATCAAATTATATAGTTCCACTAACACTAAAGTTTATACTTATTTCATTTCAACTGGCTTCCAATTAGCAGAAGTATCTACGACTAACATCAAGATTTTTCCCATCCTCTAGCTTAACTATGAATTAGGAGGCAACTTCTAAGACACTGAAATATAAGAATGCACTATTTTTTTAAAAACCCTCAGTGATCACTGTTGAGCATTCAGTCTTTTTAGTAGTTTGTTCCAAGAGTAATGAGAAGTTGTCTAATACAGTGGTATTTGGTACTCATTAACTGCTTCTAGAGGCCAGAGTACCAAACAAATTATTTTGGCTAGAACAGATGGCCAGCTACGAAGCAATTGACATCTATAAGTTCTAGCTTGCACATGAACTACTGGAACCAAATTTTCCCAACAAAGTGTGTTTTATATCAAATTTGAAGGGTTTCAGCCAGGCATGGAGGCAAAACCTTATAATCCCAGTCCTCGGGAGGGAGACAGGAGGATCTCCGCAAGTGTGAAGGCAGCCTGGGCTACATAGTGAGTTCAAAGCTCCCCTGAGCTATATAGCAAGACTCTGTCTTAAAACCTAAAGCAAAAAAAATTTTTTGAAAAGTTTCAAAGCAATCTAGTACCAAGGTATGGCTGTAGTAACTTTTTAAGATAACTGAGGCATTCTCCAAAATGCAGAATCTTTATTTCAAACTTTTGGGGAGAAATCGAGTGCTGGATCTCTGAGCTGAACTACATCTCTAATCCTTTTTAAAATTTTTTTATTTAGAGACTGGGTCTCACTAAATCACAAATTAGCTAGGCTAGATTTGAGCTTGCAATCCTACCTCTGCCTTCCAGATTGCTCAGATTGAAGACATGTGTCACTATGTCCAGCTTATTTTAAGCACTGTAGATGTAATTTACTCTACATGTGTTCAACAAATGTGCGTGGTGGTTATGTCCTGGTTAAATATAGATAAAATATTTTAACGACCTATTTCCCATACTGTGCTATATGTAAGTCAATGACAGTCAATCAGTCATAATCTATTAGTCTATCAAATGATCTGAACACCATACTGAACAAAATAATGTCCTCCAAAGGACAAATCTAAGTTTCATAGCATTCTGTTATTATACAATAACATCATATCATATGCACATTTATACAAACCAAAAATTGGTAACCAATGTGTTTGGTAACAGACACAGAAATACATCTGTAGAGGGCAGCTCCCACTTCATCCGTCTTCCCGCAGCAATGGTGTGTGTTCACGGTGAACACAGAGTGAGACTGGAACTGCAAAGGTCCAGTTCTAGTGGCTCCCACAGGTTTACGTCTCACTAGCACGGAGCTTAAAGGTACATCCTTTCAATGCAACACCGAAGCAAAGGACCAATTACTTCATCTGGTGTTGAGCTGAAGAAACACTAACAGCTGCTATCCGAGGCCACATGTGGTAATATACATTGTCATCTCAGTACTTGGAAGACTCAGGGCAAGAAGATCACCATGAGTTCGAGGCCAGCCTGGACTACACAGTGAGACAAGACCAGCCTGCATATGTATCGAGACCCCCCTCTCTCTCTCAAAAATAAAAAAAAACACAACAAAATCATGGATCTATACTGAGAGATTCTGGTGATCATAAAAAAAAAAAAAAACCTTTCAGTGACTAAAATCTTTAAATCAGTTTGTATATTATGCTCCGGGAGGTAAAAGTAAACACAAGTGGAATTACTGGAAGACAAGTTTACAAGAGAGAAAAATAAGCTATTTTTAAATGGAAATTTTAAAACTGAAAAATATTATAATGGAAATTAAAATGCACTGGATTTGTTCAGTAGCAGAGGAGAGATAATGAAAGAAAAACTCAATGAGCTCAGTCTAAAGAACAGAGATTGGAAGACTAGGTGAGGGGCTAACAGAACCTCTGGGGAAATACAGAAAGGTCTAACGCGGCAACACTGGAGTCCCAGAAGAGGAGAAAGAAATTAAAAGGAAAGGGGGTGGGGGGAGGAACAAAGAAAAGCCCCTCAGTTAAGGAGAGAAAAAAATTATTTCCTAAATGTGA
The DNA here is from genome assembly GCA_004026965.1 of Petromus typicus. Classification (NCBI taxonomy): domain Eukaryota; kingdom Metazoa; phylum Chordata; class Mammalia; order Rodentia; family Petromuridae; genus Petromus; species Petromus typicus. The sequence goes on along the minus strand of PVIR01041779.1, from coordinate 18 downwards.
TAAAAGATAAAAAGACTT
>PVIR01041778.1:0-12572 GCA_004026965.1 Petromus typicus | reverse complement strand
AAATTCAGCATAGCACGGGCATTCCGTACAACCCACAAGGACAGGGCATTATTGAGCGTGCTCATAACACATTAAAATCTCAGCTACTAAAACAAAAAGGGGGAGATAGCCCCCTTGGGGGAACAGAAAGAGACAACCTTTATCTTGCCCTTTTTATTTTAAATTTTCTTTCGCTTGACTCGCAGGGATGCTCAGCAGCACAGCGCCATGCAGGCGAGAGCCATCCCACTCCATGGCCCCCCGTACTATGGAAGGATTTACTCACAGGACAATGGAAAGGGCCAGACCCAGTAATCTTGTGGAAAAGGGGGGCTGTTTGTGTGTTTCCCCAGGACCAGGAAACGCCCATTTGGGTTCCAGAGCGATTGGTTCGTGTGGGACCTCGAAAAAAGAACCAAGAAGATGAAGACACACGCGTGGATACACCTCGTACACACAGTGATCCTGCTCCCATGCCTGGTGTGGACTGACACACTTCATTGGGCTTGGGCAAGAGATCCCCCGATTCTGCAAGCAGTAGGTATTAAGGCACGTTTTTAGCCGTCTATATTCTCCTTTCTCAGGACAGCAGACAGGGAAGCCTGGGGCACCAGTAGATGCTGCCGAGTCTTCGACTCGGATAGTGTTAAGTCTAAACGATACCCTGTGTTTCACAAGAGGAGATCATAATAGCACAGCACTGTGCCTTCTCCTTGTGCCCCACATGCTTGCCATGCCCCCGCCTAAAACAGTTGGCCAGGGATGCCAGGCTGGGGCATCTGATCTACTCTGGTATGCTTGGGCCAATATAACAGGCAGTTCTTCTAACTGGTCCAGTACAGTCAGGTGGAATAGTTTTACCAACAATAATGGATCCCCCCTACGTGGTACCCCCATTTTTTCTTTGTCCTATGGAACGGCTCAGTGCCGTCAGAGGGATTGCTTAACTGCTCTGTAGAAAATTGTTCCCTTAGTGCTTGCTGGAATAAGTCAGACAACACGGTCCTGGTTCGTGTGCCAGCCCAGCTCCCTGTCCCTGTAGAAGAGCCTAACATCGCTGTGTATCCATATGTGGAGACCAAAGAGACTTTGGACTTACGGCAGCCAGTGCGGCGGGCTTTGCTATCATGCAGACTACGCTAACCACCTTCCTTCAAGAACTAATAGACATTCTGTGGGCACGGTACCATCTAGACTGTGATGTCACCTTTCGTCACGCATGTATCTAAGCGTCACGCGGGCTACACGACATCATATGCGGGCCATGGGACAAACAGTTTATAAATCTCGCTGTACATCTGTAACGTCAACAAGACGCGTGCGCCCGCGGTTCCTGCGTAAAATGTTTAAAGCCTGGGTGGGTACAGCTTCATTAGCTATAATCTTCCTGATGGTCATATGTATTGCAGCTATCGCCATGCGCTGGTATTGTATGCGACCGTAATTTGGTGTTTGCCATACAAGCCATCGAAGCAGGCCAGTCTCCTCAGGTGTGGCTCTCTATGCTGGACCGGTAGTCAAAGACGGGTAAGGATGGCTGCTTCCCATGACCGACCTAAGACAGGCGCATGAGCACGCCTCTCATGTAGCCCATGACGGGTAAGACATGGGAAAGACAGTCACCACCTAAGACAGGCACGGTCCCGAGAGCATCTTCTAAAACAAAAAGGGGGAGATGTGGCGAGCCAATCAAAGATGGCGTAAGGGGCATATGTCTCTGCCTCAGAGAAAAAACAAGCTGTTTTCCTTGACCATATTTGGAAGATTAGGTGGTGTTGGGGGCGTGCCGAACCAGGGTATATAAGGGAGCTAACGCGGAAATAAAGGGGAATTTTTTAGGCTTGCACCTCCAGCAGCATGTTGTGTTCTTCCTTGCAGGACAAGAGGGACACGACATTCTCTGGTATGAGAAAATGAAAATATAAATGAGTTCTAGAATGTGTGTTATATATTGTGAAATAGAGAATACTCTAAGTGAAATAAGGTAAAGGGGGGAAATAATGAGATTATAATGAAAAACAAAGGAAACAAAGTTTATGTATATATGGGGTGGGGGTGGTAGGGTGTGTAGGGCTATGGGAAAAATGAGAATTATGTTGTGTCATATACTGGTACAAATTCTCACTGTTGAGTGCAATCATGATGTGTACATGTAATGTACCAATAAAGATTTAATTTTAAAAAATTCAGTAAGAAGTCAGGAAAGCTATAAATTTTACTCTTCGAATGAAAGGAAAAAGTCAAACATCATGTGCATTTAACATAGGATTTTTTCCAGAGAACACAAGTTCCACAACCCAACAATAAGAAGACAACCTGTTATTTTGTTTACATATTTTTAAATTATCAAATATCCTTGTGAAGTGATTATAGTTCATCTTTTAAAACAATAAATAATTTGCTCTAAATCGTACAGTCAGTGAGAATAGAAAAAACAATTAAGTTCGTGTTCTTCCAGATTCTAAAGTTCATGTTTCTATTAACTACAATTACATTTTAGAAAACTATAATAAAATTTCCATATTATAGAAAATAAATTTAGAAAAAAATGGGAACAATTAGGCCTCAGGATTCCTCAATACATGTGTGTGTGTGTGCATGTGCATGCGTGTACACACACTCACACAAAATCTTCTTCCTTAATCTTCAAACATATCCCTGGAGGTACTATGCATATACAGTATCTCAACAGATTCTCATTTAGATGAATCTGTTTCACAGCTTCCAAAAGACAAAACTGAGAGAAGCACTTTTATGATATTTCCCCACGTTAAAATGCAAGACTCTATTTTAAAATTATTTGGAAGCCAACACCAGTACTAGCAGAACATTAAACCAAGCATATTGCCTTTTAAACACAGGTCTGCCTGCAAACATTCAGGAGACCAGCCTTGGGTTGTTTTCCTAGTGAAATTAGCACTTGCTAATGACATAAGGCACTGTTACCTTATTATGCACTACATTTGGCCCCTCCTATGGGATTAGAGGCCAGTGAGGATTTGGGGACACCATTGAGTTCGAATCCAAATGACACACAGACAAATCAACAGTCAAGAATACAGACACCATAGATAAATATCATCACCTCTATCAGTACTAGAGTTGATATGGAAAGGCAGGAGGGTACAAATCTAATGGTAGTACACCTACCTGAGTAAGCTTTTCCAGCGGACTGACTAGAAGACACAAGCTGTCTCATAGGAGTACTCATAAGCTGGAATCTATAGACAGACGAGACAGGATACAGTGCATCCCCTACCAGCAGGCAGTGTTCAAAACCGAAGCAAACCCTTCTCCATTCTCAAGATTTTCCTTTTCAATTTACCCAGTTTGGGAATGTTTCATCTCACCCGGAGGAAGGACACGAAGAACAGGTCCAAGCCAAGACTGTTATTTAACAGTGGTCCCTCGAAACAGAAACCTGAAACAATGAGAGAAAAGTTCCCCTTTCTTCCCATAGAGAACAGAATTTGCATCTTAGGCTTTTCCTTAATGCTAGGATTAGTGTGCTGCTCAAAATTGAGTGTACCCTCAGGTTACAACAGGCTTGACACACGGGTCAGTTAGGTTAATGGAGATTCACCTGCCTGTTGTTATCTAGTGTGTGCCCAGGTAAACACCAAGCCCTCAGCTGTACTGACATAATTACAACCAGCCCTTGGGAACTGTTCAAGTTCATAAGCCAAGGGTCCAATGTATATCTGTAAATAAAGTTGTAAACTGTCAGAATGACAACCTGTGAAGAGAGATCAGCTTCTACAGTCAGCCTGCAGCCGGCTTCTGATCCTTTGTAGCAGTACGCCCTTAGGCAAGTAATTTAGCCTTTTTTATTTCATCAGCTGTAAAATCCAAATGGTAAATACCCAGCTCACAGGAGTCTCCTGAAGGTCAAGTATCTGTCAAGAGCTTATCCTAACAAGCTTGGGAGGGAAAGATATTCAAGGCCATCGACTCCATTCTCTCTCTCCATAATAAAATGTACTCTCAAAGGAAAAAAGAAAATCTGATACATATTCTTGTTTATGCTTTCATCAATTAGTGTTTTTTTCCTCAGGTTACTTTACTGTATCAGTCTTCCCCTCAGCATAAAGAAAGGCTGATTTAGTCCAGAGGAGAATAGGGGCCTGGGGGCAAAGAAGGGCATTACGAGGAAGGCACCCTTTGAAAATTGGCTCCTCTCCAGATTTTTCATTAGGAATTATCTTCAACATCACCACCCTCCAACCTTGTGCCATAGCTAGACCTTTCTTTTTTTTTTTTTTTTTTTTCCTGACACATTGTTATGAGGATACATGTTCCTTAAATAGCCAAAAGGGACAAGACATAATGAAAAAACAAGAGAGGAAATACAGATCCATGCTCTGATTGCCTTGCCTCTAAAATAAATGAAATGGGAATCAAAATCTGTGACTTCTCAGGGTGATGTTTAGAGAATTAAAACATACTGGTCTTGTTTTTAATGGCTCTGTAATGGCTCACAGACTTATAAGACATTTGAATGCTCTGGAGTAGTGTGGGCAGAATCACTGTAAGTAAAGTCACATTTAGTTTTTTAAGTTGCCCATTAGGCAGTCTCAATGCTAAAGGCACCACTTCTGTTTTATTGAAGACACTCTGGAACAGAGATCCGAGAAGTTAGACCCCACGCATAACTAGATGGCATCAGAAAAACACATGGTCAGGTTCCTGCCATCTCGCCTGAGGTGAATCAACTCCATCACAAGAATATAGATACAAGAAGAAACAGAGAAGCCAATCAGTACTTTGAGACCTGTGGAGAAACAGTTTTGTGTGGTGGAAATAGCACAGCCCTTTGGGAACAGGCAGATTGAATCTGAGTCCCAATTCTATTTCCTTGTTAAGGGACATTGAGCAAATATTCTTTCCATTAAGAGCTAATAGCACTGGCATAGTTTGTGGCTTTTGTAGGAATTGAATGAGCTACTTCATGGGAGGTGGGTAGTAGAGAAGAAAAGTAATAAGGATTCCAAGCTGGTTTTGAATTTTGCTTTTGGTTGGGACTTAGAAGTGTAATCTCATGTAATGTGTCCCTTAGTTTCTTCATTCATAAATAGGCCTCTTAATGTCACCTCATGCACAGAATCATTGTGAGAATGAAATGAGCTAACATACATACTATGTGTGGCACTGGAGAGAAATATAGTAGTATTTTACTGTTGCTTAAAATACCTACTATTAGGAAATTGGAGTCTTTGTCCTATTCACTATCATCTCACTCACTGAGAGAAAGGTTTTGAAGGCATGCAAATGATTTGAGGAGTTTCAAATTAACTTTTCCTTCAAAACCATTTCCCAACTAGGTTGAAACAGTACTAATCAATATTTTAATTAGAAACATTGAATCCTCTACTAGAAAAGAAATAGCATCATCTGGAAAGATTTCATTATCCATTTTTGTAAATTAATTTTGTCAGTAAGATTCTGACTACTCAAAGGTCTAAGAATTGAGGTAAGACTCTGGACAAGTAAGCTGAGAAGACAATAGAAAAGAGCATGGCTTAGTTAGGAGAAATCTGATTTGCATTTGAAAAGGGAGTGGGCAAACCACACACCATCATAAGGAATCAGAGTGGTGTCAAATACCAGAGGGACTTAGGTTCTGTCCTTTGAATCCCACTGTGAAATTCCCCCACTCTCAATATAGTTCATTTCCATGTCTTGGCTACACTGAACAACAATGCAAAGATCACAGGGCAGACATCACCTCCACATACAGATTTCATTTTCTTTTAATATATCCAGAAGTAGGATCACTGGATGACAGATTAGTTCTATTTTTAGTTTTCTAAAGAAACACCATACCGCTTTTTTATAGTGGCTGTACCAATTTACATTACTTCTAACAGTGTGCTATGGTTCTTTTATCTACAGTCTTTTCAATTCTTGTTCTCCTCTCTCTCTCTCTCTCTCTCTCTCTCTCTCTCATAGACATTTAACAGGTGGGAAGTGATATTTCACTGTGGTTTGACCTGCATTTTCCTGATGATTAATGTCATCTGGAGCATAAAAATAATTAATCTTTACTGAAAGCTTACCAACTGCCAGACATAATCCTAATCACTTGTTCTAATTTATTAGGTCTTGTTGGATACTATTATCTTCACTTTATGGTGGAGAAATTTAAGAAAAATAAAAATAAATTTTGTGACAATTTGCATGGTCAGGAAACGGATGCACTGGAGTTGCAAACAGCAATTTTCAGTGCTCATATATTCATACATCGTTATGCTATGCAGCCTCTTCACCCATGCATGCTAAAATGCCTGGAAGTCAGTTTTATTCTGTGTTGTTCATCCCATCTTTCTTGTAATTGGGGATACATTTTAGATAGGTCTGATCTTGCAGAGAAGCGCTGAAGCAGTCCCTGTCTCTTGCTTGGTCATGGCATTGTATACATTAATCATGAGTAGTTAGCACAGGGCTCCAACTCAATTAGTTGAAAAATAGAAAGAAAGTTTAACATTTAATATGTTTCACCTAGCAACTTTCTGCTCTTTTTTTTTAACGGACTCTATTTGTTTTCAATAATTTTTAAATGATGGATTCTGTTGGTGCTGAATTATTTCAGCTTTGCCCAAGATCACATACAGCATGATTTTTTTATATCTTTATATAATCTATTCTTGGTGTGTTGCTAAAAACAACATTACAGTGTATCTGTCACTCAGCTCAAGCAATACTAGCATGAAAAAAATGTGTGCCTATCCAGAGGATTTTATTCAAGTATCAGTTTTCTTAATTAATATAAGTGTTATCTGGTGTTAATTAAATTTCCTTAAAGAAAAAAGAAGAGGTGGCAAAGAATTCATTAGATGTCTTGAACTAATCAGTGAACACCAGGTCAAATAAAGGCCAACAATATTAGCTAATATTTATTAGTTTGTATGCACTGAAAGCTGAGCAGGTGGATAATTTATAGGTATCATCTTATTAAATCATCTCTTTAACCTCACAAGAAGATACTATTTAATATACAGTGCACCACTGACTTACAAACTCAATCAGTTCCCAAGAGCTAGTCCTAAATCAAATTAGTTATAAGTCAACACAGTGGAGATCTGGATGTTTACCTGGATACACACTCTAGATAACAAGAGGCAGATGAATCTCCAATTAACCCAAATTGGTTGTATGTTAGGCCAGTGACTATATACCATTTTGGAGTACTAGCTGAGAACTATTATTTACAATGAATAGTAATATAAATGTTAAAGATCAGATGTGCAGTATTTACGATGCCCTAGGAGGTATGGTGGACTTCAGGCTGATAGCTCCTAGATTTCCTCTGTACTCTACTGATGAACTGGGAAATACGTTCTTCTTTTAACTCACAGGCAAAGGAAAGGCCTCCCTCACTTCCCTCCTCCTCTTTATTTTTAAATTTAAATATTTATTGGTACATTTTATATACACATCACAATCACACTGAACATAGAGAATTTCTACCAGTGTATGACATATTCTCATTTTTTCTCATTTCCCTACCCAACCTAACGTTCTTCTTCTTGTTACAGCCAACCTGTTTTAGATAACAGAAGAATGTCTTCGTCTCCAGAAGAGCTGTATGAAGATGAGAACAGGCAAATATTCTGAGACTGATGGAAACTTTGGACCAATTAACCTATATTGCTTGGAATAGAAAGTATATGTAATAAGACCCTGATGTTGTATTCTCCTCCTCTTAGGTAACCCCTTACCTAATTATGTCATTCTAGGCTCCTTGTGCCTAAATATATTGTATGTAACCAACGTGCCTCATATCTATGACCACACCTCCTTTCCTAGTTTTTTAAGGGACCTTTGCTTTTTTTCTGGGGGACCAACTGCTTTGGAAGGAATTCCAAGTAGGTCTTCAGCTGGCAATAAATACTTGGCCTCCAAAATTCCTGAGTGCATCTTCCATACTCCTGGACCAGTTTGATTTATTTTCTGTTGCTTCACTGACTCTCTATTTGTGGCACTGTGAACAAGGATTTCCCATACCCTACATTGTGCTAGAATAACTCAGTGCTCTTCTCTAATTGAGGGTCAATTATGGTAATTAGAGATCTTACATAGACCCAGGATCTCCACAAAACGGCTGGAGAACTATATTAGTTCACATTATAAAGGAAGGATAATACACAGCTTGTGTGGAGCTTAATTTTCTGATATGAATACTTCTCAAAACTCTAAAGTCAGGAGTGACATGTTACACTGAAGTGACTTCTGTGCAGGAAGATTGGCTGGGTTTCTTCCTCAGTGCACTACTCGTGCTACTTTCTCCCCCCACCTTGTCCCACATGTTAAAAATATGTTAAATCTGCAGTTGAAAGTAACTGACAGATTCTTTGATCCCGCACTTTTCCTTCTTGGTAGAAATCATCCTATATCTATAGGGAAGCTGTGTATGCGTATATCACAAACTATATTTGCAGGCACTGAAAACTTTATTGGACTTTTTATCCATCTCTGCCTCTAGACAACATATCCCCTCAGGTAAGATGGAAATTTACCATATCTCTTTCATCTTTGTGTCTCCAGAACCTAACACAGAGATAATAATCCAGAACATATTGCTGCTTGTTGAATCAATCTATCTATAACTCTGGGAAGAAAATCTGGTACAGTGAGGCTATGTGGGTTTCTTAGCTCTAGAAGAGTAGGCACATTATTATAAAATATGCCTGCTAATATGATCATCATGGAGTTTGAAAAATAAAACACATCATTTGGGTATGTAATTTTAATTTTTTTCTTTTTAATTTTTAAATCTTTATTGGTATATCATGAATACACATCATAATTGCATTCAACATTGAAAATCTGTACCAGAATATGACATGACTTGATTCTCATTTTTTCCATTTTTCCCCCGCCCTGCAACCCCCAACCCCCTATATACACAATCTTTGGTTTTTTCTTTATTATAACCACATTCATTTTCCCCTTATTACTTACCTTTACACTATCTTTCCTTTTAAATATTTTCTACTTCATAATATCAACTATACATACTACAACTCATTTACAACTTCATTTTCTCATTCCAGAGAAAAGATACAATATTTACATATCTGTGACCTGTTATTTATTTATTTTTTATTTCATAAGGGGTATGTATCTACTACTGAGAATTTAGAATTACAAATTGATAAAATATATTACTTGTGATCTATATTTAGCCAGAATTACTATGAATTTTATGTACCTTAAAGAATTATCCTATGCAAATTTATTTGTGTCTTGTTCAGGATATAGTCCAACCTAACTTCCTGAAACCTAGATACTGGAATGCTGAACAGTCTACCCTTGCAACTTGGGTCTTGCAGGAAAGTCGGAATTCAGATGAGATCCGAAAAATGGCAGAGAGCAAAGTGACGTGTAGTGAAAGATGAACAGATCAGCACAGGAAGCACAATTCCTCAGGCACAGTAGTGGAGGAAGTTCTTGTGCGTCCCCTGCGTACACAGATGTAGAAGACAGTGCTGCACGGGGCCTTGCCCAACAGTCCTGTGGCCTTGGTAAACACTTCCCTGATGAACTTCTTCTAGTTAATCAGCCTTCTTCTTTTTTTCCCATTTCGCCAGCACACTCCCTCATTGAAAAGAATCATGAAATCTTTGAAACAGGACACTCATAAAATGTATTAAGCAAGCAAGAGTGAACTGCGCTGCTTCTCACGGTGCTTTCCGACTTGTGGAGTAATTTCTAACAGAAATGATGTGGGTAACGCCATTTGGAGAAAATGGGAAGCTCAGATTGCTGCTGATCTCACTAAATTTGAAGATGGCGAACATGTATTTTCATCAGAGAGTGCGACATTGCTCACCCCCTACAGACGGTGAAAAATAATTATTTGTAATTCTTTCTTTCAACAGTGTCTACTGAAGACAAATCTTTGCACAGTGGCCCATGAGAAACATCATCCTGAAACAAAGGAATAGGCTAGTTAATTCTAACTGCATAGGAGAATTTTCAAAATTTCAATCACAAAGTCACAATTTTAAATTCTTAAGATCCAAGTGAGGAGCTCTAGGGACTCTATAACTGGTCTCATAGTTATATAATAACTATATCGTATTAAGTATATAATATTATTGAAATACAATGTAGATTAAATTATCAGCCTTGTGACAAAGTATTGACTGAGAGAAAATATGGCTAAAAATTAAAACAAGATAATCTACAATGACTTGAATAACTTTGTATCCTAGACTACTGAATACCACTGAACTTCCTTTGTCAGTAGAAGCACTTTTCTCTTCCATTGGACATGATTCTTGCAGTTAGTGTTCACCCAATACTCGCCAAGTCTTATTCCCTTTGAGCCTGAAGCTTCCAGCACACTTAGAGTGATGAGTGAGGGTATACAAAGTCAGAATTGAGAAGAGGAGACAGCCATCAAAATACTGCAGGCTTCCACTAATCTGTCTCCACAAAAAGGCTGGAGAATTATATTAGATCAGATTATAAAGGAGGGAGAATACATAGCTTGTGCAGAGCTTAATTTTCTGATATGAATACTTCTCAAAACTCTGAAATGAGGAGCTGGTAATGACCATAGCTGTTTGCTTTTCATTGGCTATAGTCAGTATTCAACTGTGCCCTGTATTAAATGAAATTAGATATCAGAATTCCTCGTGATTTTTTAAAAATACAGGGAGACTTAAAGACAATGACTCTGAGTAGTGAATCAAGGAGAAATACTCCTCAGATCCCTGGGGAGGTCCAAGAGAACATTCTCTTTAGAGACTTTGAGAAACCATGCTAAGTAGAGCACAATCTTGTCTGGAAAAGAGGATACATTTCAGTAAAAGATAAGAAGCATGCCATTGAAGATCTTCCTTATTCCCTTCAATGAAAATGAGGATTCCTATTGGGATTTAACTACCAGAGGCAAGAAGAACAATTTGCACTAACTTTCAGTGGATTTTGTGAAATGGTAGCAGAACCATGAGGATCCTGGTGACAATTTCTCTTATAAGACAAATGATATTCTCTGGACCTGTACGCCATGGTGGTGGTCTTATCCCCCAAAATGACATATATGGAACCTTACTACAACTCTAGCTTACCTACTTTTCAAAACACACAGACAGAACTCTAGTACATTAAACTAAGGACTAACGGGCTGGAAATTTAGCTCAGTGGTTCCTGTGCTTGCCTTGCAAGTGCAAGGCCCCAGATTTGATCCTGGTAATCACATACAACAATTCTAGGGGTGGAGACTCATGCCCACCAACAATCAGTACCACACACCACAGTGCCAGGCATAGTGGCTCATGCCTGTAATCTCAGCACTTGGGAGGCAGAGGCAAGAGGACTGCTAAGAGTTCAAGGCTGAGCTCAGGGCTGGCCTGAACTACAAAACTAAGGCCCTGTCTCAAAAAAAAAAAAAAAAAAAAAAAAAAAAAAAAAAAAAAAAAAAAAAAAAAAAAAAAAAAAAAAAAAAAACAGGACTAAGATTCTTTGTTTAATTCCCATATCTTGGTTCAAGAACTGTGGTATAGGTCATAATAGCATATCATATCCATATAAAAAGAAAAGCTATTACCTTTCAAACTTTCTTATCATTAAAAAAGGGGATAATGTTTGTAGCCTTTCAATTTTAGAAATGTCACACATGGATATTCAGCTTCCATCTACTACATTTTCAGGTTTATGAAGGCTTGTAAACTCCAGTTCAAGAAATTTCCCCACTGGCTCCTCTAACTTACTAGACTAATCATGCTTTAAACATGTAAAGTTGACAAGAAAACTCCTTGGATCTTACTGCAAGCTAAAGCATTGATTTGAGAAGGTGCTATTCTCCCTTTCAGAACAAGTTCTTGTTCTGCTATTAGTCTTATAAATATTAAAAAGGCTGACTGGAAAAGAATGTGATTGTGTGCTCTCAGATACTCATGACTGTTGTTTTCATTTGATGAAAACACCATAAAATTAAGTATATCTGACATCATGACTTAGTGGCAACTGAATATGCAAGATCAAGTATAAGCAGATTCTTGGAACTGCAAAGATTTGTTTTGTTTTGTTTTATTTTGTTTTTGCAAAGAAGTTTTTAAAATGGTAGCCATCCTCCATATTACTATTCTTTTTATTTTTATAATTTAAATCTTTATTGGTACATTATATATACAGATCATTATAGAATTCAACATTGAGAATTTGTGTCAGAATATAACAAGACTTGGTTCTCATTTTTCCCATTAACCACCTGCTCAACAATCTCCCACCCCTATATGCATATGGTTTGTTTCCTTTTTTTATTACTATCATATTCTTTTCCCCCTCATTATTTACCCCTACACCCTATTTCCTTTTAAATATTTTCTATTTCACAATATCTATTTTATATACTAGAACTCATTTACATCTTCATTTTATCATACTAGAGAAAAGATACCTAAAAAGAAAATATAATAATATGAATGAACATATAAATGTTGATCCCTTGACTCCGACTTTGGGGATATAGAATGGGGGAGGAATTTCTAGAAAATGATTAAAAATTGAATTTTTTATACGGAAATCATAAAATTTTTTATTTTTAATTTTTTGTAGGTTTTTTTATCTTTATTGGTACATTA
>PVIR01041777.1:0-12543 GCA_004026965.1 Petromus typicus | reverse complement strand
ATTACATTGCTGTGACAAAACACTAGAGAACATGAAGTTAAAGGAAGAAATATTTATTTGGCTTACGGTTTCAGAGGTTTTAGTCCATGGTTTGTTGACATTGTCACTGTGGGCCTATGAGAGGCAGAATATCATGGTTTAAATGCAAGCAGAGGAGAGCTGCTGACAGAGAGAGAGGGAGAGGGAGAAGGGGAGCAAGAGAGAAAAAGAGGGCAGGAAATACAGGCTCTACATCAACAGCATACCTGAGTGATCTACCTTATCCAACTAAGCCTTACCTCAAAACACTTTCATCCCCTCCTAATATCCCACTGAGTTATGGTGCTTTGTGATTGAGTCACCTCTAACTATCCTGGTTTTGACCCTGCTTCACCTGCACCAACTAAGCTTTCCACATATGAGCTGTCCAGGGACATTTCAATCCAAACCATTACAAGCCCTTATCATTCTCTCTCAATCCATATTATCTCTTAACTTTGTACTTTGTAAGAGGATAAGTTTAATCCATTCTGTATTTATCTCCAAATTCATTTGTCTAATATTGCTCTAGATTTTGATGACCAAAGCCTTTACTATCAGCTATTTTTATTGTAGTTGGTAAAGAAAAGTAGTAGACATTCTTATAAAAGACCAAGAGTTTAAGAGAAATGGTAGTAAAGAGTAATATTTAGCTCCTTTAAGAGGGCTTTCAGGGTGAAATATTTAATCAGAGATCTGGACAAGAAGAAATGGAAAAGTCTTTTGAAGAGAAATGTGCTAATCCTTCACTAAGATCAAAATAGCATCTGGTGTGTTATGAAAAGAAGGAAGTCTAGGGAAAGGAAAGACTGAAAATTGAGGTCAAGGAGCTAGTGAGAGGACAGGCCATCCTGTACTGTTAAAGCCACATGTAACAGACAATATTAAATTCTGTATTCATCACCACACTCCACAGTGATACCTCGTCTACTACAGCTAAAGAATTCTGTCTTAACTCTGTCCCTGGTGAGCTCAGCAGCCTGAAGTCACACGAAGTGCAGACATTGGTCATGACCTTGTAGAACTGAGAACACATCCATACTGATGCCTGGTGAAAGATTTGCACGCATAATGATTCAATCCAGCTTTCTTGCCCTGTGGGCAGACAATTTGAGCTATAGTCCATCTTGTAGAAATCTCAGGATCTGTTTCTGGAGCAGTTCAGTTGCACTGGTAAGATTTCACTGATGGAACAAAATAACCACATATACACTTTGAAGGAAGATTTTATTTTACTTCTGAGTTTCAGTGCATAGTGGGTTGGCTCTAGGGTGTCTATCCTCTTTTGGGAGAGTCATGTCTTACTTGTAAATCTTTAATTATTTTCAATTGGTACTCCTAATTGCTGAGAGACAGGGCTCTAGCTTTGTTCTTCTGTCTGTGAATGCCAAATGTTCCCAGCCCTGTTTCTTTAAGACTGTTCTTTCTCCAACCATGTTATTATATCCTTTGTGGAAAACTGGTTGGCTGTGCATGGATTTACTATTAGAATCCACTAGAATTTTTTTTTACCACTGTCCCATAAATCTGTCTGTTTTATGCAGTTCTTTCTATTTTAATCATTAAAAAATTACAATATATATTACCTCAATTGCTGTTTGTCTCTGATTTCATTCCTATTTAGGATTTCTTTGTAGTTCCATAAAAATATTATGATTTTGCAGATAGGAAGTGGAGAGAAGGCCGTCAAACGTACTTCGATTGATGTGGTGTTGAATGTATAGTTTGCTTAGATGGTACAGACATTTTGGCAATATCAGTTATTCCAACCCATGAACATGATATGACTTTCCATTTTTTGGTAGGTGTTCATGTCTTCAATTTTTTGTCATGTTTTACAGTTTTTCTTGTTGACTTATTTATCACTCTGATTAAATACCTTCCTATTTTCTGTATCAGATAAATAACTCTTGTATGCACAACTTGTATCCTTAAACTTCCAAGAATTTATTTGTGTGTATGTCTATATATTTGTACATATATTGCAACATATATGCAATATATATATAGCATATATATGCAATATATGTACATATATATATATTTGATATAGTTTTCCTTTTTTCTGCATCCAGTAAATATTATATGTACAGTTTGTATCCTGAAACTTTCACAAATTTCTTTATTACTGTATATACCTCTATCTATCTATATGTGTACGTGTTTATATTTATGGAGCATCTGGAATTCTAGTTTCTGTAGGTAAGATCATCTTATTTCAAATCACAGAAGAGCTGAATGTCTTTTATTGCTTCCTTCTGCCTGATTGCTCTGGCTTAGAGTTCCAGTACTACACTGAATGAAACTGGTAAAAGTTGAATCTTTGCACATGAGCTTTTAATTTGTCTGAATTAATATGGAAAATTAATAGTGTATCTGATAGGACTGGGGATTTAGCTCAGTGGTTCTGACGTCTGCCTTGCAAGTGCAAGGTCCTGAGTTTGAGCCCTGGTAACCACACAGCACAGTGCTGGGCATGGTAACTCATGTCTGCAATCCTAGCACTTGGAAGGCAGAGGCAGGAGAATTGCTGTGAGTTTGAGGATTGCCTGGACTATATAGTGAGCCCAGGGTCAACATGAACCACAAAGCAAAACCTTGTCTCAAAAAAAAAAAAAAAAAAAAATATATATATATGCACTATATTCCACAATAGCAACTCCACTTTGTGTTTCCACTGTCATTAGATATGAATTATTGTTGCTCTATGCCTTTAGCTAGAAAGCTTTTATCCATTTGGGCCATTCTAATAGTTATGCAATGTTATCTCATTATTTTTTTGATGACATTCCTCAATGAAATATGTTCCCCATATCTTCTAATACTTATAGCTTTAGACTTTATTTGGAAATTAAAGTTACTAAAAATGTTGGTAATTTTTTCAGTGTTATATTTTTGAGAATTTTAGTGCTGTCTTTCAAAGTTTGAAATGGTGTTTCTGCTAATTTTTTGTTTCAGTCTATCTTTTATATGCTCTCATTAAATTCCTTAAACACTTATATGTATTTCCTTTGTGAACAACTGTATTTTATTATTTTGTTAGATATTGCCCAATACTGTTCTACTATTTTATTGTCACAGTATGTTGAAAAATCATATTATTTAAATGTTGGTACTTTTGGTTTATAACCTTATACTTTTTAGAAGTATTTCATTCTCTCTGTCTTATTTTTAAAGGAATTCTTTTAAAATTTTCTTCTTGCTTTATTTTTTCCAGCAATTATTATACCACCACTATAATACTTTTCAAAATATTCTGTCCTTACTTTGTAAATTCAATATTTTCTGAATATTTTGATATACATTATTCAAATTATTGTTCTTTAAATGTTCATTTTTATTTACTACATGGTTACTTTTTGGCTTCATGTTTATTTTCTTCTCATTATGAGATTTCTTAAAACACTTAATGACATTTTTTTCTATCTTGGAAAAAAATGAGGTCGTGTGAAGCTCATGAAATTTTTCATATATTTGTGGAAATATCTTAATGGGAAATTTAATTTCATATTAATGACATAGTTATTACTTATAAAGAAACTTCAAGTGTCAGTAACACTAACCCTGTTACTGAGATGTTCATTTATTGATAGTAGCTATGGAAAGAACTTTATATTATAAAAAATATAATTATTTTCTAGATCAGGCCATTATTTTCATATAGTACCTAAACTGACTGGAATGTGTTAGTTTGAGCTTTTTCAAATTCTAACAGCCTGGTCACTGAAACTATAATCACTTCATCAGTCATTGTTTACTGGAGAAACATTTTCTGTGAGACACATGAATATATGAGTTTATGAGATTGGCTTACAATGGCTGCCGACAGAGTTAAGCGTGGAAGACTGAAAAAAGGCTGTGTCTGCACATTAGGGATCCAAAGGTTCCAGTCGAAGGCCTAGAGCTCACTGTCCTCCTCCCTGAGAGTCAGTATCAGGAAGCAAAGGGTCTACAATGGGAGGCTGAAGAGTGCTCCGGAAGCTTGAGACGTCCCGGGTGCAGGTGAAGAGGAGCTCTTCTGAAGGAACAGAAGCGAACTTTCTTTGTTTGTTTCCCTTTATATCATTCTGGTGACAACTCTGCCTACATGGAGTTTCCCACACCCAAAACGATGGCGATCCAGCTTAGCTGGATGTTTCCTACTCAAGTTGGTAAAATCAGTTACAATGTCACATCTCCGTTCTCATTCTTCACTAATACATATCTATATCTGATATCTCTATTCATTTGTATTCTTACCTATATCTGTATACCTCTGCATATCAGTCTGTCCATAGAACTCTTTCTCTATTCATCAATATTTGAAATCTCAGAAATAAATGAGCGATTTGAAAAAAAAAATAGGCTAATAAATTTCTTAATTTTCTGTGTCAGTGTCTAAGACTAATGAGTAAAAAGGAAATGAAATCAGTTGCCAGGAAAAAAAGACAAGCCAAATGGAAGTAAAAGTTTATTCATTTTGGAAAACTATTCTCTCATTTTGTGCAATCATGGAACGACTCCTCCACCACTCACTGGGAAGGCACTAACGGGCTAAAGGATTGATGGGAACCTCAGAAATAAGGGAATATGATGTTGCTACTATCTAAGGAGATATTTTGTCAGAAAGCTGCACTGTTTTCTGGAGAGTATGCAGTGTTAGCAAGTTGAAAACCTCTAATGTGGGAGGGGATCATCGCAGAAAACACAATGCGCGTATTGATGAACTTTCCTAGTGAGAAATTTGCTGAAGTCTCGCGATGACTTTGTTGAAGTCTCGCGATGACCCTACACATTATCAACATTCCTGAAGCTCCCAGTCTTTGACTCCAGTGTGCGCCTTTTCAAACCCCGCTTGAGCCACCAACAGGCCAAGTGAAAAACACCACTTAGGATTGTACCAGAGCAGAGTCTAATGTAGATTAAGAAAAATGTTGCTCCTGTCATCTGGCACTTGAAGGCAAGCCTTGATCGTGATTTAATGAAGAGGAATAAATGTTTATCTGGGAAAAGGTTGACATGTGAAAAACAAAGAGTCCTTAATGGATACCATCTCTAGTGTTCATTTCCTTCCACTCTGCTGGCTGTGCCCAGCGTCTCATTTCCATCCACCCTGACATAAATATTCCTTCATTACATTTCAGCTTTTTCCAGGCCACTTGGCAGAACTTAAAAAATTAATTAATATAACGAAATTGTCTCTGGAGGTTGCATTTTGCATTTTATAGAGCTATTTCTGTCAACAAATTGTACACATTTGGAGGGATTTCAAGAATCATATTTTTCACAAAAATAATGCTTTAAGGACAAAAAAGATACTTTTATTGCACACTAGCACAAAAGATATTGTTCTGACATTATTTTTTAAGGCCTTGTGATTTGAATTATATTTCTCGGCTGTAATGTGAAAAACATACTGTATAGTAATTAATAGTAGTCTGACCTCGACTAAAGGGGCTACAAGTTAAATATTACCAATTCATTTCTTTCTTTTTGTTACACCTTCCTTCTTTCCACTATGTTCAAACCAATAACTATGACAAAAATAAAGAGGAACAAAAGAACTAATGGGCATTAGTAGAACTTCTCCATTTCAACAAACATTGTGAGAGAGTAGATGGGATTGTGGAATTTCAGTGTGTATGTTATGAAAGTTTATACTTGAAAAACAGTGAATTATACTTAACGTGTTGACTTTGAACTTCAGCCTGTAATTTAGAACATTTGTACCAGAAGCCTAGGTTGAAATGAATTTGGAAATAGATATCAATTCAGATCACTTAGAAGTAACAAATTTATAGGACAGCAGTGCTATACGTGTCTCCTACCCATGAATCAAGGAAAATGAAGATGGAGACCCAGATAGAGTAGTAAGAGCAGCAGAACTGCTGTTACAGGTCAATAGCATAGGCCAGTGAGTCAGGGATATTGTGCATAAGCTGAGCAGTCAAGGCACCTGGACAGCCCTTCCAGTAGGCTACTTGCTTCCTTCTAGGTCCTATATCTTGTGCAAGTGTCTTGTGCCCCACTGTAGCCAATGGACAATAATGAAAGTTTGCAAAATTGTTTGTATGTGTTCTTTCCTGTTTTTGCAGTTGCTATACTGAGCAGTAGCTGAGTAATTAAAATCTCCCCATTAAGGATACAGTTATTAAGAACCCTGTTTGTGCTCCCCAAAGGGAGGTCCACTATGGCACTTTATTGAAAAGTACCATGTCAGTTTGTGCACCTTATCAATAGTGTTGGTTCTTTGGATAGCATGGCAATCAACTGTCTTATATAGCTACAAAATGGGAAATATATTTTCACCTATAAAAGCTAATAAGTCTTTTATCCTTTTCCCTAGTTCTTCTATATTGTATTTATGTGTACACACACACACAGTGCACATACAGCACATGGCCTGGGGTAACACTATATATCACTTTAACATTAAAGAGAAAAACTGTTCTGGATAAGTGTATTTAAGAAAAGCCATAGGAATATGCACAGAGATGATACATGTGCAAAGAAAATGAGAAGAATTTGTTTCAGATCTAACAGTCAGTTTCACTGATTTTTTTTTCTAAGCAGGATTTTAATTACCTGCACCAGAGCTTAAAATAATATGAGCAGTTATCTTATTAGATGAATATGTTATTTGTACTCTCTATGGAAATTAGCTTGTGCATTTTGACTTTATGCATGAGGCTTGGACCCCCTGTGTACCCGTGGGGACTGGGCACAGCTGATTTCTTCATCTGCGAGGCAGAAGCCTGACAGCCACAGATGTGAGCCGCTCCAGCTTTAGGTGTGAAAGCTGCTTTGTGGAGCCAGAATTCAGGCAATTAAGGCAGCTCCCTCCTGGTAAGCTGGTAGTTATCCAGGCCCCATCAGTGCTGCCCTCACCACAGCAGGCAGAGGGCTTGGTGAGACAGAACACCTGAAGCTGCTTGCTGGAAAAGAACAAAGACTTAAAAAAATAAAATATTAAGGCACTTTGATTTAAAAATAATACTAGCTCTTAATTCAATATTCCACAAACAAGATAAAACTTAAAGAACCCAAACCATAGTATCAGAAATCGTGTATAACTTCTTAGAATTAGTAAGCACATCAGTCATGCATTGCATATGATATAGTATGTATTAATAATGGATTATACCATATCTTGATTTTGACAGGAACAACCAAGGAAATTCTATCTTACAATTGTTAGTAGAAGTAAGGAAATAGGCTCAGACTGTATCTGTAATATTTTTAGGTTATGTAGCCAGTGAGTGGACAATCGTAGATGGAAAACAGGGTTCTATTACTTCAATCCGATGGTTTCAAAGATTAAAAGCAGACAGAATACCCAGGAATTAGTAAAAGACATAGTCTATTTAACTTGCTTCTTCAATATGGCTTTTCTGAAATCTTGCCATGGCCTTAGCGTATTACTTATAAAACTAGTAGTGTCATGTCTTTATTCATTGCTAAAGAATTCCTAGTAATTACGAATCTACCTTTAGCAGTTCACCAGACTTTGGAAGATAAATTCAAACTGTGATCAGTCCCAATAATAGAAATATTATTTTGTGTTCTACATCAGGAGAAAGTAAGTGGAAAATGAATTTGGAATAATTTTATTATCAGACATTTAGCTAAGTGTTGGTACATTTTGTCACTGAACTATTTAGATTAGTTTAGATAGACAATAAGTAGGTTGCTGCCTTTAAAAGTCACAATTTCAAATACCAGAATCACTGGGAAGCAACTTCCTCCAAGGTTAAGGAGAAAGTAAGCAGTTCAGTGGACTCAGCCCATGCACCTCTAAGAGGAGAGAGGAGACCAACAAAATACCCTCTACTCTGTCCTGTGCTCTGCTCTGTACTCTTCATGTATCATTACATTCTACTCTCTTTATAACAACCCCATAAATTGAGTAACTGCAACTCTGTTGTTTTAAAATATGCCACATTTGAGCGAGATCCTGAAATATTTTTCTTTTGCTTAGTGCAATCGTCCTTCAGGATAATCCATATTCTGGAAAATGGCAGGGAAATATTTTTCCATTTTTAAAGGTGAATAATATTCGTTCCACTTATAAGCTCCAATGTACCCTTATCAGTCTGTTCCCTGACAAATATTTAGGTTGTTTCTATGTCAGAAGTGTCGTGAGTAATGCTGCAATGAACATTGAAGTGCCTTTTACAATGACCAGGTGTTCATTTTCTCTGTAGCTCCATTTTTAATTTCTGTAGTAACTGCTGTTCTACTTTCCATAGTGTTTGCACTGGTCTACATGTTCACCAGTGCAAAACAAAGGCCTTTTTTTCTCCATGCTTTCTCTAACAACTGTACTTACCTCACTTAGCAGTAAAGAAATACAGATTAATTTAGGCTGTTTAAAATTCTAAGGCTGGTATTTGACAGGTAAAGAAAATGAATATTTGACTTAGGTTTGTGCTTATTCCACAAATAGATACCTCAGATTCCTGACTGAATATACAAAAGTTTAAACAACATACAGAAAATAAATTACACTTTCAGGACAATAGAATGAAAACAATTCATACAACAGTAAAAAACTACTGAGTCCTCCACTACCTGCTACGAAAGTAGGGTAAGTTTTTGGGGTTTTCCATTAAGATGAAAGCAACACTGCATTTTGAGATTTCATTTATTATTTTGCCAATTTTCCTTTAAACATAAGCTTTCATGAAATATTCAGTGGAAAAAAGTATTTGTTGCAAGCCGAGAATGTATTCATTGCACTGTATTAGATATGATATATGGTGAATTCCAAGCTGTGTTACTCTAAACAAAATAGAAAAAATTACCTCAGAAGAACTGAATCGTATTTGCACATCACTATATAACAAACTACGTATAATAATAACAATTTTATGTAAATTGTCTTTCATTCAAAAATGTCTGCATTCTTAAAATCAGTTGTTTTACCTAGGCAAATAAGGCTTATTATTTACTACTTCAATTACTTCCTAAGGATTGAAATGTGAATAATTACTAGTAATTTAATGTATTAATATTATTGATGATGGCAAGGCCTAAGTAACGGTAATGAAGTCCTCAGTTTCACCATATGATAGCACAGTTGCTTTAAATTTAATTCCCTCTAAAGAGGACATACCTTCATGCTGTTACCTTTCTTTCCAAGAGGTGGCGCTTAATTCCTTGTGTGCCCATCCTTACCTCTTGACAGTTGCTTCCCTTCTAAAGAACAGAGCATGGGAAAAAGGAAAAAGCCTAACTTTAAAGATGTGGAGAATTATGAGAAACATTTCTAACCAGGCCCGGGCTATGTGCACGACTCAGTGACGCCATGAGTCTGACGTATCTCTGCTGTGTGGTGATGTCAGAGCACTTCCCTGCAAACCCATAGCCCCGGACTAAGCAAAACAAAAGCAACTGACAACCCAGACTGCAGGCGTCGGAGAGGGTACCCCGCAGTCCTCCTAACAGGCTCTCAGGATAGTGAAAAAGTCCTGAGAAACTATTACTGTTTAAAATACCAGGGAGAGAGGACAAGTATGTGTTCTGAGACATGTGGGAGAGAATCTCCAAACAGAACAAAGATCATTGTTGAAAAATTGTAAATTTTTAAATAAAATTTTGCATCTTTATTGGTACATTATAAATACACATCATGATTACACTCAACATTAAAAATTTGTACCAGTATATGACACGACTTAATTCTCAATTTTTCTCATTCCCCTACACACCCTACAGCTCCCTTCCCCCTATACACATAAGCTTTCTTTTATTTTCTTTATTACCATCACATTATTTTTCCCCTTATTACTTATCCCTACACCTTATTTCCTTTTGAAAATTTTCTATTTCACAATATCCACTATATGTTCTAGAACTCATTTACATCTTCATATTCTCATACCAGAGAAAAGATATATTTAAAATCTGTGATCTATTTATTTCACTTATGTGTATCTCCTTAAAGTACATCCATTTGAGTATAAATGAATCAATCTTATCATTTTTAATGGCAGAATAACTCTCCATTCTATGAAAGAATCATATCTTCTTTATCCAGTCAATAGTTGATGGGTATTTGGGTTATTTTCAAGATTTAGCTATCACTGCAGCTATGAACATGGGTGCATATATGTTGCTGTGGTATGAATCTTCTAATTCTTTCGTGTATATAGCAGGGTCAAATGGGATCTCAAATCCCAGTTTTTTGGGGAATCTCCACCACTATCTCCACACTGGTAGCACAAGTCTACATTCCCACCAACAGTGGAATAACATTCCTTTTTCTCCCCACAGCCTCACCAGAATTTGTTGCTAATTTTGAGACAGCAGCCATTCTTTGTGGAGTGAGATGGAATCTTGGCACTGTTTTCATCTGCATCTCTTGAATGACCAGTGATGTTGAGCATTCCTTTATGTGTTTCTTAGATCCTTTTACTTCTTCCTCTGAAAAGTGTCTGTTCAGTTCGGATGCCCATTTTTGAATTGAATCTTTAAATTTGGGGGGGGGTTATTATCTTATGCTCTTTATATATTCTAGATAGTAGCCCTTTGTCTGAGAAACAGCTGGTAATGATTATTTTCCATACTGTCAGTTGCCTTTTTGCTCTGTTGGTAGTTTCCTTTACTGTGCAGAAGGTTTCTAATGAGATGAGATCCCATTTGTTGATTTCTACTGCCAGTTCTCATCCTACAGAAATTTTATTCATAAGGTCTTTCGCTAAATCCCAATGTCTTCAAGAGTTTTACCTGGCCTGTTTTGCAGCAAGTTTAGTGTTTCTCTTCTGATATTTAGGTTTCTAATCCACTTTGATTTTAGTTTAGAGCCCAGTGATAGAGATAGGTCTGGCTTAACTATTTGGCAGGTTAAAGCCCAGTTTTCTAGCACCATTTGTTAAAGAGGCTATGTTTCCTTCATTGAGGTTTTTGGCTCTTCTGTCAAAGAAGAGGTGACTTAGTGTATCTGGAGTTGTTTCTGGATCTCCTAATCTACTGTACTGATCCTCAGATCTATTCCTTTGTCAGTACCATGCAATTTTTATCACAGTGGCTTTGTAGTATAGTTTCATATTAGGGATTGCAATAATCCCCATCATGTCTTTGTTGCTTAGAATTGCTTTTGATATTCTAGGTCTTTTGTGGTTCCAGAAGAACTTCTGGATTATTTTCTCTAGATCTGTGAGTTATGCTGTTGAGATTTCTATTGGGATTGCATTGAATCTATAAAGGAGCTGTGGGAGTATAGCCATTTTGAGGATATTGGTTCTTCTTACCCAGGAACAATGGTTGTCTTTCCATTTTCTGATATCTTCTATCTCCTTTTTCAGACTGTTGTTGTTTTTTACTAAAGGTCATTCACCTCCTTTATTAGATTTTTCCTAGATATTTAATTTTTGGGGTGCTAATGTGAAAGGGACTGACTACCCAATTTCTCTCTCAGTGAGTCTGTTGTTTGTGTATACAAAGACTATTCATTTTTGAGCATTGATCTTGTATTCAGCTATGCTACTTAATTTTTTCTTTTCTTTTTTTTTTTTTTTTTTTTTTTTTTTTTTTTTTTTTTTTTTTTTTTTTTTTTTTTTTTTTTTTTTTTTTTTTTGACGGGGTCTCACTTTGTACTTCAGGCTGGCCCTGAGCTCAGCCTCAAACTCACATCACAGAAATCCTCCTGCCTCTGCCTCCGGAATGCTGGGATTACAGGCATGAGCCAACATGTCCCACACTGTGGTATGTGGTGCTGATGCTACTGGGCATGATTCTCCACACCCAGTACTGTATGTGATTACCAGGGATTGAACCTCGGCCCTTGCACTTGCAAGACAGGTGCCGAGTTCACTGAGATAAATCCCTGGCCCTATGATACTAAATTTGGCAATTAAATCTAGAAGTCTTTTGGTTGAGTTTTTAGGATCTTCTATATAGAGTATCATGTCATCAGCAAATAGTGACAGTTTAACTTCTTCCTTTCATTTCCTTAGGCATTTTATTTCTTTCTCTTGCCTAACTGCTGTGGCTAATGTTTCCATTACTTTACTGAACAGGAGTGGTGAGAGTGGACATCTTTGTCTTGTTCCTGATCTTAGTGTGAAAGATTCCAGTTTTTTTTCCATTTAGAATTATTCTGGCTGTTGATTTCACATAAATAACTTTCGTTAATTTGAGATAGAGTATATCTATTCTGATTTTCTGTAGGGTTTTGATCATGGGTTAATTTTGAATTTTGTCAAAACCTTTTTCTGTTTCCATTGAGATCATCATGTGGTTTTTGTTCTTGAGTCTGTTAATATAATGCATTACATTTATTGATTTCTGAATGTTGAGCAATCCTTGCATCCCTGGGATGAATTCAACTTGTCAAGGTGTATGATCTTCTTGATGATTCTTTGTATTCTGTTTGTCAGTATGTTACTGAGGATTTCTGCGTCAAAGTTCATTGGGGAGATTGGCATATAGTTCTTTTTACTGGTTGGTCTTTCTCTGCTTTTTGAATCAAGGTCATCGTGGCTTCCAGACATGAATTTGGGAATGCTGTTTCCCTTTGAATTTTATTAAAGAGTTTGCAAAATA
>PVIR01041776.1:0-12580 GCA_004026965.1 Petromus typicus | reverse complement strand
GTTAGCTCAGTGGTTCCGGCGCCTGTCTTGCAAGCGCAAGGACCCGGGTTCGATTCCCCGGTAACCACATAACAATACTGGGTGTGGAGACTCACGCCCAGCAGCAACCAGTACCACATACCACAGTGCCGGGCGTGGTGGCTCACGCCTGTAATCCCAGCACTTGGGAGGCAGAGGCAGGAGGATTGTGATGTGAGTTTGAGGCTGAGCTGAGGGCCAGCCTGAACCACAAAGCGAGACCCTGTCTCCAAAAACCTAAAAAAAAAAGAAGGGGAAGAAGGCAGTTTGCCCTTTCTTTGGCACTCACCACCATCCCTGGACCCTGTTCTCCCAGGGAGACTCTCCAGCCTCGCAGTACAGACTCTGACCTTTCACCAAGGACGTGCACTGATAACTGCAGGGAGATTCAAGGTCTTTGACTTTTGATAGTCACTGGACCCTCCAAGTCCCCAGTCTGTTTTATATAGAAATATTATTATTTGAATTGTTATGAATGAAACCATAGCTGTATTCGGAGAAGCATAGAGTAGTGATTTCCTACTTTATGCTCTTTGCCACAAGCACAGGGTTTGCTTCACATATGAACATGTGGACACACACACACACACACACACACACATGTCTGATGTCCTTTGTCACTGGGAAGACCTGCTCATGCAATTGATAAGGAGTCCTTCTAACTGGAAAATTTAGGGTAGTATATATGCTGCCGAAGCGAGACGGGCCAGGATAGTAGATTCTTGGAACATTTTCTGTGGCACAGAGCAGAGGTCATTTGTGACTGTATATAACCAAACAAAAACATGCCTTGGGTTCTGGAGCAACACTGGGGCTTCTGTCCTGTCATCAATATATTAAATTTCTGCTCTTTCTCTTCATTGTTCTGAGTAAACGTCGTTCTGGGCCACACAATGCACTGCACACCCCAGGCACAGCTTTGTTGGCTGCACAAGAGTCCCCAGGTCAGGAAGAGACTCGAGGACCACAACAGTGGTTTTCTAGCTCTTTTTCTTACATCCTAAGTTAATATCCACTAATGCACTTGCCAAGAGGCAGAGGAACAGAGTTAATATAAACCAGGCTTTTAATACTATTGGTAAAAAAGCCATAGGATCTCTGAAGGAGGCAACATGGACTAAAATTAAAAACATTGTCTCAAGGGCTGTTCAGCCTGAAATGGTTTCTTTTTTCTTTTCTTTTCTTTTCTTTTCTTTTCTTTTCTTTTCTTTTCTTTTCTTTCTTTCTTTCTTTCTTTCTTTCTTTCTTTCTTTCTTTCTTTCTTTCTTTCTTTCTTTCTTTCTTTCTTTCCTCTCTCTCTCTCTCTCTTTCTTTTTGACACCAACCTGCTTAAAATTTTTTTCTAATCCTGCAAGGTTGATTTCTAAATGGCTCCTTTCTTCACATCTGCAAAGTTAGCACTATTTCCACATATATTCATCTACCACGTTTACTTTCTCATCTAAAATTGTCAATTTGAATCAAGGACTGTGTTTCAAAGTGCACATACACATGCACAACACACCTAACTTCACTTATACATGTAACTCACACATTTCCAGCTAGGCATGATGCTGCTGGCCTCGGATGTAATTTGGAAAATGTTGAGACAGGAAGTGGAATCGCCTATGCTTTGGGTGAGTGGATAGCTACAAGCCACTTAGTTAACTGGTCAATGTAACTAGTATCCCAGTAGATTTAACTAATGTACTGAGAAACTCCAGGTAAAGAAAAGAAAAACATTTAAATTATCTGTGAAAAATATCACTGCAGATAAATCAAATACTTGTCCTAGCAAAGACAAGAAATCAAGCTCTAACTCTAAAGAGAGCCCAGGTTAGTGTCAGGAAAATGGCATTTGCCCTGCTATACTTTTCTCTCAATCTCATGCTGACACTGCAGGGATAACTCATTTTCTCCACTGTGCTCAGCCTATGTCTCATAATTCATCGACGCCTAACTCTCTAGGCCAGTGAGGGGGAACCTTTCTGAGACAAGTGTCTGAACTGTGACCCCAAAGTCCTTATTTATTGCAAAGACCAACACAGCAATTATACTGAATACTGAGGATTTAGTTTTGAAAAAGCAACTCATCTGTTAACATCTTTTGTTTTAAAAGAAAAACAAATAACACGTGTGTTATAAGCTCACCACCACTGCGGTAGTCCCTGCCAATACATCATAGTGAGCACTTAAAATGGTACTTATTAAGCATTCTTTGTCTTAGTCCAAAGTAAGTCCTCTTGATTTGTCTTTTATCCTTTTCTGCATGACCTAGTTCAAATTTTTGGCTTAACAAGTTATTTCCCAGCTTTTAGTGTGTATGTTTTGATAGCAAATGCTTTTTAGTTGATTTATGTTGTTTATACATCAAGATAGCAACTACACTAAAGCTTAGTTGCTGACTTCTAGTGTTTGTCATACATACACTCCTCTGTGAATGTGCTATTTGTGACCAGGCCTTTAAAGAATTCTGATTGGTTGAGTTTGCTTGAGGACCAAGCTTCTTTTGTTCACTAATGTAGTTTTGGGTAGTCACTCTCGCAGTAGAGTCATGTCACCTGAGTTTTATAGTATATAAAAGTACTTTGTGTCCTATGAATAGCTGAAAATATTTAGCTCAGTTCTCTAAATACTATGCTTCAAAACATGTTTCCTTTTAGAAGTAGGTGGAAATATATGCCAATTGATTTATATAGTTTGTGCTAATTATGCTTAAATAAATGAACTGGGATCTTGTTCACATATAAATCATTACTATGATTTAGTCTGAAGCTTAAGCTTTATCAAGATTCCTGCACCTGTGTGGCCTGGTTTAGATATAAACTCACCTTATGTTATCAGTGTCCCAAGAAGTTCAGAGAGAGTTATGTCTCTTTGTTGAATTCAACAATCTGTATTTAATTTATCTCAAATGATTTGGAGCTGGTATTTTATCTTCGAGCACAGCAAATTTACCATATGTACTCTGTGGAAAAAGGGAGGCGATTTATAAAATTTCAATGAGTGCTTTGGTTAGCTCTACAATAGCTAATCAAGTTTCGAACAACTTTCTTTAATGCTGATTCAGCAGCGGGTGAGAACATGTGTAGGAAACTCACGATTGAGTCTCTGCAGATGCTTAAACTGAGGAGGCCACAGGGTCGTGCTATAGAATTGTCAGGAGTTACGGCTTATCTATTACACTGGACCATACTTTCACGGGGTGAATAATAAACTTTGCTTTTATTTATATATTAATGGATTAACCAAAGTTTCCAGGCCAAGCTCTTGTAAATGGCAAAACCCCACGATCTAAATATCGAGCTCTTTGCTCCTGTGACAAATGCAATGAAGTAAAATATGGAAATCGTAGAGGGCTTTCTGGATGACCAAACAGTCACTCTAGCTGTGAACTGTAGATTGAGGTGAGACAGAGCAGCCTTTATTTTTCAGTACATATTAAGATGTGCCATCTTAGGGGAAGTCTTTCTTGGTCAAACACACTTCATCCAAAAGAACATATTGAATATATAATATATAACAAATGTGCTGCTAGGTGCAGGTGATATAAGGTCTGTAACAGAAAAGTAAAAAAGACTAGAAAACAAGGGCAAAGGATTTATTTGCTCATCGGTGCTGAGAAGGAAAGGATGATGTAACAAGTGGTTCCCAGCAGGAAGTATCCAGACCCAAGGGACCAGGGAAAGCCTCCGGGTGATGTCTGGAGGAGGATAGGGCAGGAGGCCACTTGGTAAGTACAGGTTACATTTCAGGAGAGTGAGCAGTCGGAGCTAAGCCCAGGGATGCGAAGAGGCTGTTGAGGAAATGAGTCCAGGGCACTGGGAAGAGTCCACGAGAGGAAGGGTCTGGGTCACATGGGGCCACGTGAGACACATTGTGTGCACTGTACCATTTGTTTGAAGGGCTCATTAAAATGTTCCCTGTTGGCTTGGAGAACCTGACCATGACAAGATCGCTCAGTGTCACATGAAACCTGGCAGGGTTAAGAGTGTGTGGTGTAGAGCAACATTTGGTGCCCGTCTGGACTAGGATGATTGAAAGTATTGAAAACACCATCAATCTCTTCTCTGGATGAAGAGAAAGTAGAGTTTCTGTCAAATGACTTTTGGAAGACAGACTGTGGATTAGCCCATACCCATGCCGTTGATGGGAAGAATTGGCAGAATGGTTTTAGCAAAGAGCGAGGCCCAGAGAATGGGCTATGGGTGAGCAAATAGAACCCAGAATGCCATTCAGAGAAGTGCTCTGGCCAGGTGTGGAAAGTGCGGCAGGTGGAAGTTGGCAGAGGATCCTCTGTCTCATCTATGGTAGAGCCAGACGGAATGCAGGGAGACAGCAGTCCCAGCGGCCAGCCTGTCTCCCCGATGCTGCCAATGTCTGCTTTGCCATGTGCTTCATGAATTCAGAGATGCCTTTAAAATCTGTGCAATGTGAGACTGAAAGGGGTGTGAGGGCTTATCTAATGTAGTGGTTCCCGCACTGCCGTGTGGCAGGACTGCTTTGATGTCCCAAACTGATTAAAAACATTGACATTCATGGTCACTTTGACTTTGGGGAAAAGCCAGCACTGACAGGGTGGTAGATCTGGTGGATAAGGTGGATGAGGACATTCTGTCATGTGTTTATGAGCTGCCTTTCTGTTGGCTGGCGCTCAGCGCAATATTCCCTCTGGTTTGGATCACATCACGTAAAGGCATGAAGGAGGTGTGCAGAACTGATTCAGAAAGTTGAAAGACTTATAGGATACATATGCTTGGAGTGAAGGGGAGGTTCTGAGGGGGAATAATGACTCTCTGTTATTTATTACAATCAATCAAACTTAAATAGTCACTGTATATTTTGATCACTCCTTATGCATTTATAGGGTAGAATGAGGAAGCTTTAATATTTGTATATCTGTAGAATGGTCATGTTAAGGTAACCAACATATCCATCACCTCATACATGTATTTCTCTGTGGTGAGAATATTGTAGATGTGCTCTTTTAGCAATTTTGAAATATATAATACATTATTATTGGCTGTGTTACCATGCTGTCCCATAGATTTTGAAATCTTTTCTGTCCCTGCTAGCAGAAACTTTGTACCCCCTGGCAACATGCCCCTACTCCTGGTCGTGATACTCTGACAACCACCAACATTTCAAACTGTAAGACAGTGATTCAACTACAGTTTCAGAGGAGATACTGAAAGACAAAGGATCTCTGGAAGAAAGAGGAGCTGCAGAACTTTTGTTGGTGCAGATAGCTGCTCGGAGGGAAGGGTTGCACAGCACTGTTCTGTTTTCCTGGTTCTTCTTTTCCCTGTACTTAGCTGACCTCAGACCAGGCCAGTACATCTCAACTCTGAACTGTCACCTTCTCCTGAGAGTGAACCAGGAAAGTCTGGATATAGCTCGACCCCTAAATCTGGGCAGTGGAAACTTCTGTGTTCAACAGTAGAGCAGTTTGTAGTTGTTCTTCCAGGGGCGTCCAAACCTTGACTCACTGAATAATCACATTTACCTTGTTAAATTTTTCATTTAACTGCCCCAGAGCAAAGCAGAAATGCCTGCTCCTTGGAAAACAAACATTTCTGCATTATCTTAATATTTATCTCAACTGATAGCTATAATCACCAGGAGATTAGGTAGATTTAAAATTTTTTAAAGAGTCATGGTTGTTAGGATGGGCTATTTGAGCCATTTGAACACAGCATTTTTACAAGAAGCCTGTTAATAGCTCTCTCTGTGCAGCCCCTGAGGCATAAAGAGAGCACCGGGTGGCTGAAATTACAGTTGTGCAATTAGGCATTTTGACCTTGTAGACGTGCGGGGCCCCTATGGCAACTGTGGTCTGGTTGCTTGTGCAGCCTTCTATATTATATTTTGTAAAGCTGGCCAGAAGCAGCACTAAAACTTTATATTAAAGATTTTTAGAGCCCTTATATTCAACAGATGAAGAGTTACAACCA
Source organism: Petromus typicus (assembly GCA_004026965.1). NCBI lineage: Eukaryota > Metazoa > Chordata > Mammalia > Rodentia > Petromuridae > Petromus > Petromus typicus. The sequence continues at coordinate 6,629 of PVIR01041776.1, read as the reverse complement.
TGGGTTGAGTATGTGAAAATTCAGCAGCATCATTCTATTCTAATTCTCACAACCAAAGCAAGAGGATAAAAAAAAAATCAGGTGAATTGGAAGCAGCGTTCTAGGAAATGATAGCTGAAGGCAAGTCTCTTTCTGAAGGTAGCAGCATGCATTTCCAAGCGTCTGCCTCCTAGTGGCTTGCTGTTGCCATCTGCATGTTCACTGTGACAGGCCACCCAGCTCAGCAACCCTTTGAGAATTGGCCACAGTAGATGTTCTCAGGGTGGTGCCTGAAATATGCTTTGGGAAGCAGCATTATTATCATTTGGGAAACTGCTGCAATGCACATTCTCTGGCCTACCTGAGGCCTACTCCTGCAGAAACTGTGGGTACAGAACTCAGACATCTGTATTTGAGCAGATTGTGATTCTGATGTGCATTTGTTTGAGAACTACTGCAGCCTTTTTGAATGGCGACAGATCTTTTGGAGCTGACACTATATCTCATTGCTGATGTGAGGAATAAGATCAAAGACTGTCTGTAACTGTGCCAAAGGCAAGAAAAAGAAGTCTTTCAAGAAGGAGATACACAATGCTAATAGCTCTCCTGCTGGCTAAGAGGAGGAAATTCAAGGCAATTGAAGAAATGTACATCTGAACGAACCAGCAATCAAATAGCCTCCGGATGGTCTGCAGCTCATCCCTTTGACTCCTATTCTCTGCCTTCAACTTTTTCCAGATTATTCACAGTTGGCAAAGTTTGTCCTCCTTGTTAGTGGGGTGGACAGCACAACCTCCATCTTGTTTAACCTTTGACTTTTTGGCATTGTGGGCGCAGGACATCAGGGACAGCTTGTGTGTAATTTGTGTGTAGACATCTGAGCGAACTGGGGAAGCTGTGGTTAGCTGTAGTTTGGGTGTCACCCAAGGGTCTGTCTGTTGAAGGATTTGTCCACAGATTGGCAGCAGTGGGGGGTGATGGTACTTTAAGAATTAGGGGCCAATGAGATTTCTTTAGGTCCTTCTGGGGATGCCATGTGTGTTTCTGGTGAGCAGTTGTTACAAAAGGACAAACCTGTTTCCTTCCCTTCTCGCTACCTCTCAGTTTGAGATGTGACTAGTCCCTCAAGTTCTCCTGAACCAACAGAGTCACCTACATTGAACTGAGAACCTCCAACTGTGAGCTAAACTTCTTTTATTTGGAAGGTAATTGACTTAAGGATTTCATGACAACAATGGAGAAGTTAACTAACACAATATCTACCCAAATTTATTATGTGAGTAACGTGGAACCCCCTGGGAGGGACTTTCATTTTAGAGGAAGGAGGAGCTGGGCAAGACTGACTGGTCATCACTCTCAAGACACCAGGGAGGTACCGGCCCTTCACCAGGGTCCTAGTCTGGCCACCAGCTGGGTTTGCCTCTTGATCCTGAGTTCTGCAGAAGAAAGTGAGGGTGAAGGTCAAACCAGACAGTGATTTCATGTAAGAAACCTGAGCTCTCTGAGTATAAACAGTGCTGCTTTCTTGTCTGAAGGATAAGTGCAAATCATTTGGAAGAAAGGATGCATCTTTTCTCTTCTGGAAGCAAAATGGCTTTCACTGAAGGGCTCTATTGACTCCTGGTGGCTGGGGGGTGGTGAGGCTCCCTAGACCCCTGTGGATACTGCCGGTTGGTCTGGCCAGAGCCCAGAACATGAATCTTATGAAGAGGATTGCAACACAGCAGAGACTTTGATTCCCTCTGTGTTTCCTTGACCATTTTCACTTGTATCTTGAACTTCATTACAGCTGCCAGGGCTGAGTGACCAATAGGACAGATTCACTTGCAGCTTTATTTCCCGTGTTTACATGGTGACACCTAGGCCATAGCTCCATATGCATAGCAGGTGTTCAGCTAATTATGCTGGATGAGAGATCTCCTGAAAGCCAACCTACAAAGAATGACTTGCTGCTTAACAAAGACATGGCCTATGCATGAATTATAAACAAACCGAGTCTATTGACTTGCTGAATGTATATAATCAACAAGAAACCCAGGAACCAACATCCAGTGCTGGGAAAATAAGGAAAATAGGCTGAAGAATTGTTAGGAGGAGCAGCCAGCTACATTCACCCGCATGAGTCTCTATCTCAGTTTCTCACCTAGGATTTCTGTTTGAAAATTTTGCAAGGATCCAAGCCTTGTCATGAATGGCAGTGGGTGGCTGAGTTGGAACTTCATCAACTTTCTACCATGCACCTTCCTTGGCTTGTCCTCTCCTTCCTACCCATTGCCACAAAACAGGAAAAGGGACAGATGTCATTGCCATTGGAGCCATCTCCTCAAGAGACAGAAGGAGCAGAACAGCAGTGGCCCACTGAGTGCCCCTTTGGCCCACCGCCCACTCTGTCCATGTTTTCCTTGTCCCGTAGGCATTTAAGTCTGGGACCTTCATGATAAAAGAATTAATTTAATCAACCTTTGGGCACCAAGTAAGTATCAGCACTCTGTGGTATTTTTCCTTCCCACACAAAGCTATGCACTATGAATTATTCCTTTTCCATGAAGCACAGAGGCTCAGCTGGGCTGAGCACAGGTGGCCAGGACTGGTTAGAATTCCACCCCAAGTCTGGTGGCTGCTGAAGCTTCTCCAGGCTTTGTCTTTGTAACAACTGCAGGAATTCTGGGCTTGTTCCATATATCTGACAGAGAGATGGACCTTTCTGGTCAGGACATGTGTGAGATATCTTACATTCCAGTAAGAGTTCACCACCTGGATTAGGGAACTCAGAAATCAGTCACTGAACTTAGAGAGAGCTTTAGTCTAATGAGATTTAAGAGTAAAGGCAGCAGGTTTTTGGGCAGTTTAAGACAGATCTGCAATCCTATCAAGTGGATGCAACCATGTATGTAACACGAATGCTGCTGGAGAGTTAATGACTCCTAGGCACCTCAGGGAACCCAAGGGAAGAGTGTTGCTCAGTATAGCTAGTTATCTGAGCGAGTCTTTCGTAAAACAGATTCTTAAGTGTGTCTCCGGAGGAGCGTGTCCTCATATCCATAGCTCAACAGCGGTCACTTTGGCTTCTGGCAGTCAAGAGAACCACCTTTCAGCTATAATTTTTGGTTTATTTTATTAAATGTTTCTTTTTATGTTTTGCATGATTTTCAATGACATCTTGAAACCAATATTATTCCCTCAGAAATAAATCTCAAGTGATACTGTGTTAGTAGAAAGATTCCACTTCTACGCACATTTCAGTAACACATCTGAGCACATCTTATCTGAAGGGCTTTCAGGGTCACTGAAGAGGTTGAAGGGGAGGCAAGTGGCAAAGTTATCTGTGTGGAGAACACTTTCCATTTCTCCAGTGTTCTGTGGACTGGTGAGCAAGGGAACAGAAAGCATGCATGCCAAAATGGAATGGAGAGGTGTTAAAAACGAAAGGTGGTAGTTAGCAGGTCATTTTTACCATTTAATGAGATCATATTTAATGTGATTTTGCGTTTGTATTTCTGCACTGTCTGCCTTGGGGTAGGTGAGTGTGTCTGTTAAGATATTGTTATACTTCATCCTCATTGGTTAGGGGCCCAGCTGAGCCAAGGCCGGAGAACAGTATGTCCTCAGCATTGAGAGCTGGAATGAACCAGATAGCCACTTGTCTTCTGTACCTCTTAGGAGAGGTACCAGCCAGCCCAGAATTGAGCTGCATGTTGTGTTTTATAGATGAGAATCTCCTTCCCCACTCCTGAGTGGCATCTCACAGGGTGTTAGCCTCAGTCCCAAAGTGAAGGGGAATTGCTATTTTAACTCCCAAGTGCAGTCCTAGACTGCTGAGAAGGAAGACATCAAGGTGGGTTGTGCTGCATGGAGTTATTGTATTTTTAAATTGGAATCATGAAGGCTGACACATTGACAGGTGTGGAAAAGAAGGTGAGGGACAATCTGTGTTCTCAGAGGCTTTGGTGCTTGAGCCAAGATACTTGCAGGTATTCCTGACTCCATTTCTAACCCTCCTCAGGAAAGGTTGACTGTATAGGTCAGTGTTTTGGGAAGGTGGCTGATCCCTATTCTATACAAAGCCACAAAACAGTGTGCCCTAAACACCAGCCAGGTGACAGATGCAGGTACAGCTCAGATACCTATGGAAGTAGACACAGCTGAATGCAGCAACAGAAATGTTGGACATGATCAGTAACTCATTTTCTGTTGGCAAATTTAATCTTTTTCTAACTCTGTTTCAGACTCTATTCTAGTTTAGCTCAAAACTCTGCCAGGACCTTCAATCTGCTTATGCAACTTTCTTGTGAGCTTTGAGAGAAACCAATGATGAAGCGGAGAGAAATGAACCCCCTGGGAAGAGATTAAATGTGGAGGGAGATGGTTTAAAATTTTGCTTTCAAGTCTGACTTATTGATCTTTACTCTTTGTATAGATAAGCTAGGGAGTGAAAGTACATGTAGAACATTACAAAATATTGCTGTTTCCTCAATGCAACCACCATCACAAGTGACCGCTGGGGGTTTCTGCTACCCACTCATCTTGTTCTTCTCATGTAGAGACAAAGAAGGAATGAGTGTCTGTTCATTGCATTTCTCTCTGTGTGATGTTTTTGTTCTCCTGTGACTGATTTAGAGAACAATTCTTTGAAGTGAGATGAAGTAGAACTAATATAAGCAGGGTCAATACACACATTCTCTTTGCTTTTCACTAAAACATCTATGAAACGTATCCATAAAAATGAGAATTAAGTTGTGTCTTATACTGGTACAAATCCCCATTATGGAGTGCAATCATGATGTGTATATTTAATGTACCAATAAAGATAATTAAAAAAAAAAAAGAAGTTACTGAGCAATGGCTTTGAAATGTTTCTTGGACTTATATGAAGAACAATTTGTATATGGAAATACCTTTTGTAATTGACATACATATTTTCATTATTTTCAATAAAATATATCCCAGCACACTGACAGATTATTGTCTGAGACTATACAAATATGACACTGAAGAAATTCAAAAAAATAAACAATATCATTGGCTTGAGAATCAAAGTCGTCAAACCTTAGTTGAAATTAATGTTTGAACACAGATTGTTTTCATGACTTTATGGCTTAAATTTCAGATAACTGACAATTTTGCACAGTTGCTTGTTTGGGGATTGTTCTGTGGTTGAGATGTCTAACATAATATGAGCATTTTCTAAATGGAATAAACGTACTTAGAAATCCATTTTTGCTCTAGGCAAATTACATTTTAATCCTATTGGCTTAATATGAGAAAGTACAGAGTTGTGATATTTTGTAATGTTTCTTTATTTTCAATTGAATCCCTTTAAAATGAATCTCTACTGAAGTGAAAAGAAACACATATATTGGAAGATTGGAAAATTCAAGGTGACTTTTATAGAAAACTTGAATTGCTCTACTTGGTTCAAATACTAAAGCTTTTCTACTTTCTAGACCTTGCTGGGAAGCACAGACAGTTCTGGTTCAGGGAGAATGAGTTATGAGAAGTCCAGGCATGATTTAGTGAGTCAGAGCGGCTGCTCTGAGTAGTGAAAATGGTGAACAGAGTCAGAAGACATCAAGAATAATCACCACAAAGATGGCCCCATAAATCTTGAACACTTATCTGAAAAACACATCTCAACAACGGTGCACAGTACATTCTTGTGTTTCATCGGATGAGGTTTCTGGAGCCCTCCAGATAAGTCAGTTTCTTAGGCTTGACTGGCAAAGCATCACAGGCTAGCTGTACTTTGTCTACAATAACAGGTACATGGGGAGAATGGATAATTTACATACAACAAATGCTTAAGGCTAGAGTATGCCTCTGTTGTTTGAATGCATTTGGCCTGAAACTGTTTTAAAGAACTTCCCTGATAAAATACAAATTAACAGGCCTAGAGATCCCCTTGTTCCAAGTCTTTTTCTCTTAATATACAATTTGGGACCAGAAAACTTCTTTCCTATACTTTTGATTCCTTAAAAATAGTCAAACTCTAACATTTTCCCCTGAAGATGACAAATGTAATTATTGATATCCTTTATATCATAAAAAAATCTTTCCTGACTTGCTTGCTAGCACTCTTTCCCAGATTTATTATGTAGTCTTACTGTACCATGTTCATGTGTACATTCCCCTTCTTTTCAAGACCTTTGCACTGATCCATATCTCTATATTTGAAATAATTTTTTTGAGCCAGGGTCTTTCTAATTCTCTAATTTGTCCAGGCTGAACTTGAATTTCAGATCCTCCTGTTTCAGGCTCCCAGACTGGGATTCTAGGCATGTGAAACCACACCCAGTTCACATATTTTCTGTATTTATTTTATTTTATTGATTTTATTTTCTTCTTACTTGTTTCTATTTCTTACTGAACTACAGAGGGGCAGAGACCTTGGGTGCTATTGTTTGCCATGTTTATTGGATATTGTACACAGCACACTGAAGGAATAATAAATGAATGAATCTTGTCCATACTTCTGTGAGTCTATGTAGGCTACATGGGAGAGAGAACCCATGAGTTAATTAATGCCCCTACGCTGACAGAAGTACATGGACAGAATAACTAGAGAAACAATGTGTCTCTATTAGGAATTAGGAAGAACTTGTTAAAATGTCAATGGGAACAAAGACGAGGAAAGGTGAGGGAAGGAAGGGAAA
>PVIR01041775.1:0-13459 GCA_004026965.1 Petromus typicus | reverse complement strand
TAACAGTATCATTTGCCGAAATACTGAGTAGCTTATCCTTATAACTTGCCTCCAAGTGGTCATAAATGTGTCTCTGGTATGAACCATTTAAAATGTGGTTGTGCCTAACTTGTTTTGTGTGAGCACAACACATTTTTATTTGAAAATAATGGCAATAATAATCTGAGAGATGAAACATGTTATGGATTTGAATAAAAAATGTTTCCCAAGAGGCTTGTGTGTTCAGAGGAGCAGCTTTGGGAAGGTGATTAGATCATTGGGTGCTAATTCAATCAGCAGATTATTCTTGATGAATTCGTAGCTGTTATGAGGTGGGGCCTGCTTGGAAGAAGTCAGGACGAGCCACTGCAGGGTACACATTTCCTCTGGCTTTCCTTGTTCTGTCCCTCTGTTATGGTTTATGGCTATACATCCCCCTAAAGCCTCATACACACATGGATGGAGCTCTTGGGGGGCAACCAGACCACAAGGTATGACGCTCACAGTGGATATGATACTCTGCCAATGAGTCTATAGCAGGTGCAACTTGGTTGGAGAAGGTGATCACTGGGAGCATGGCCTGGAAGAGTCTAGTTCCTTCCCTCGATCTTCTGCTTCCTCTCCCCACCAGCAGCCATGTCATGAGCTGATTCTCCTCTTCCATGCCCCTCTGCCATGCCATCTTCCCTCACAGTCCAGAGGACTGAAGCTGCTACAAACTGTGAATCAAAATAAGCCCTTCCTCTTTTAGCTGAATGTCAGCCATTTTGTTCTAGCTCGAACAAAAAGTGACTAATACAGTACACGATGGGAAAGTGACCAATACAGGACACTTTCCCATGTTTATCGAAGAGTTGAGCTACAAAATGTCTACCCAGCTCCTCACAACATCTTCTACTGTAGACCATGGTATCATAAAATCAGCAGCAATGATTGCATTGAGCTGAATTCTGTGACGCTACAACTGGAAAATGCAACTCTGTCAAGTTAGAGTTTTCCTACTTCTTTCACTACATCTTAACAAGTTTCTGCTGAGGTGATACAGTTGATTGGGGAACAATTAAATCCTACATCTGGAGATGAGTCCTAACCCTCATAGCCAGTATTAACAAATCATGTCAACTTGATGGTTTCTTTTGATCCATTTTCTCATAAGATGATCATCTGTATCTCATAAAGTAGTTGTGAATTTCAAATAAGTAGATTTGAAAATACTACTAATAAACTACTAGGCAATCATAGGTCCATGAGGGTATCATGACAGCTCCAATCCCTGAAAGCAGTATTTAAGAAAGTATCCAAAGATCAAGAACTCGCAGAGAAGGGCCAGGGACAAACTCCAACTCCATGCTCATGAGCTGTGGGATACATGCCAAGCATGTTCTTATATCTGTAAAATGCAGTCTAGTAATATCTCATCTTCTTTATAAGAACTAAATGAGATGACATCTATGCCACTTACAGGGATTTTAGATAATAACTAGAACATTCTAGAAACATTAATTTGTTATGGTTCATCGGGCATCCAGTTATCTTGGCATCCCCAGAGCTAGGCAGGGGGCTGCCCTGCTTTACTGTACCCTGCTCACATGTGGACTTGAGAGAATGAGAGATATCACATGAGATGTTAATAACCCTTGAAGTTTCTAGGGAAAAGTGCCATGTTTATATCTCATTTAGTCAAAAGATGCGATGGGTAGCCTTAATAATGGGTCATTTACCTACATAATATTTTGAAACTTTTAATTTTGGAAACCTTTGCTTAGAAAGTCATTTTGAATTTAAACCATAGCATGTGTTCATTCTCCCTCTCTCTCACTCCCTCCTTCTTCCTCTCAAACACACATATGCATGCTCATGTACATACACATTATCTTCTGTGTAGTTATTCTTTTTTTTATTATTATTATCTTTATTGGTACATTAAATATACACATCATGATTGCACTCCATAATGGGGATTTGTACCAGTATAAGATACAACTTATCATTTTTCCCATAACTCTACCCACCCTACCACCCCCCCATATACATAAAATTTGTTTCCTTACTTTTTCTTACAATCTCAACATTTTCCCCCTTCACCCTATTTACATTGAGCATTTTCTATTTCACAATATGTAACATACAATGCTAGGACTCATTTACATCTTTATTTTCTCATACCAGAGAAAAGATGTGATATGTACCTATCTGTGCTCTATTTATTTCACTTATGAGGATATCCTCAAGGTATGTCCATTTGAGTAGAAATGATTCAAACTTATCATTTTTTATGGCAGAGTAATACTCCATTCTGTAGAAGAACCACAGCTTTTTTATCCAGTCTCCAGTTGATAGACACTTGGGTTGTTTCCAAGATGTAGCAATCACAAATTGGGCTGCTATAAACATGGGTGCACATATGTCACTGTGATATGAGTCTTCTAATTCTTGTGTGTATATACCTAGCAGGGCAATGGCCGGGTCAAATGGGACTGTCAATCCTAGCTTTTTGAGGATTCTCCAAACTGATCTCCACAGGGGTTGTACGAGTCTACAGTCCCACCAACAATGGAGAAGGGTTCCTTCTTCTCCGCAGCCTCACCAACATTTGCCGTTGGCTGATTCTGAAATGGCAGCCATTCTATGTGGAGTGAGATGAAATCTCAATGTTGTTTTCATCTGCATCTCTTGAATGACTAATGATGTTGAGTGTGTAGTTGTTGTTAATATTCATCATAGAAAAAGATGATCTACAGAAGAGACCTGTATACCAATGAGCTTGTGCCCATCATTTCTCCCTCACAAGGCAGCAGATGGAAGAGCTGCTGCTGCCTGAAGTGGGAGTGAAGGTTTAAAGGCCAAGAGGACTATCTTCGGACCTCAGGCTTCTCATACACAGCGTGGAAACATGTGAGTCGGATCGCATCGTTCTCCATCCACAGAAGTTCTACCTATGTTGCTGCTTATGCCAAAGTTCAAAATATCACAGGTATTCTAAAAGTCTCCAAAATTTGGTTTCAAGTCACTTTCCTTTTATCAAATCACTTACCTTCCAACTAGTGGGAATGTAAAAGTCAGTCTTGCTTTTCCATTTGTGAGATAGGGTCACACTCTGTAGCCCAGGCCAACCTTGGACTTGTTCTGTAATCCAAACTGGCCTTATGCTTGTGATCTACCTGCCAGAGACTCCAAAGTGGTAGGATTACAGGTCTGCCCCTCCACACCCAGCAGGAATATGTCTTAATATTCAGCTTCATACTGCCAGCATCATACCTTTTCTCAGGAATATTCTTTTCATTCCTTTATGTAGTCTGGCCCACAGATATCCTACCACGGTGAACCGTCATCTCCTCCCAGAACCTCCAGTCTCTCCACCTGGGATGGCTTTGTCTTTCCCCTTTGTCATCTCACAGCAGCCTTTCTGGAACCTGTGTAGACTGCTGAGTGTCAGGGTTACTTATAAAAGTCAACCATCATCTTTCCTCCATAACATAGAAAGCACTTGAAGAGACAGTGGCAGAAAGAGACAGCTATCTTCCAAATCCAAGATTTTATTCCCCCTAATGTTAGAAAGGAGAGGCTGGATACTTTATAGGGGCTATTTCCCAACCTGCTTTACAGCCAAGTCTATGTAACTATGATTTTGCCTAGGGAAAGTGAGTTAAGATGATTTCTGCAATTTCTAAAGCAGATTAAAACATAGAGTTGTGTTTCCTGTGAGTTGTGTTTCCTTGCTGCTAGAGAAACTACTTACCTCAGAATTGTTTGTAAGAGAAACATAAGCATCTATTTCTTTGAGCTGCATGATTCAGTGCTTTCTTATACCCTGAGGCCCTACGACAAAAGCATAAACATACACCATGTCATATATATCTGTGTATGACCCTCTTCTGCCATAGTAACCTATGTGTCAAAGTTGCTCAAATGAGTATTTTGAGTTGAATTTCTGCTCTGGAATTTTCTATTAAATCTAACTGCATTAGTAAGAGTGAGTGGTATACAAAATACTGTTTCATATTATTTATCTGATATTATTTTCCTATATAAAAATCCTGCACATATCGACTCATGGTTTGTTCGAATGTATATTCCTCAAGTACTGAGAACAAGCAATTGATGTAACACAGAAAGATTTAACACCCTATAAAAGACTTGGATAAAATGATACTGGATATGACACAGAATTGTTACACTGTTTCCATTTAGGACAGGGGTGTAATACTTTGTGGCAAATAAGAAAAGGAACACTTCATCCTATTTTCCTCCACTATTTCTTTTATAAAAAAGAATTTGTAACCCATAAAGATTAATAATGTGAACAATATATTTTTAAGTAAAAAGAATCTTAATACAATACTGATTGCATATCACTATCAGTTTGTAGAATATAAACATATGAACATGTATGCATTTGCATGTGCACATATGTGAATGTGTGCAGGCACATATACTGTGGAGGGGTAGTGGCACAAGGAAAGCTAGACAGACATATTTCAGAATGCTGTAAGTAATCAGCAGAAGGTACTGGGAACATGAGTGATACTTTCCCGCATGGGTATCTATCACAATTTGCTACCAAGGGTATTACCTTTCTAATCAGAAAATCTCATATAAAATAAATAATAAGACAGGCTTGTTGCAAAGACAGATGAGGAAAGACAGAGGAAATGGCTGCAGTGAGAAGGCTGAGGTTTCCCACACTGTGTATCAAGATCCCAGGGTACTGAAAGGACTAACAGATGTGGTCAGAGAGCCAGTGTCGACAGTCTCAGGGGAATCGTAGACAGAAGGTGTGGTTTCAGAAATCCCACTTACAGTTGTGCATATGTTTAAAAGAGGAGGAGTGTTAAGTCTCAAAGACTGACTCCCAAGATACATGACATCAACCCCTTCATGAATTCAAGAAGAGATTATTAAACAGATGGTTCTGACCTCTGTGGAAAGGAAGGAGCTGGTTCACTAGAAACACATCAGGCCAATCAACTCATTTCTCTTTTGATTGGACTAAGAGCTTTCACAAAGGGCTGTTATTTCATAGAGGCACCTGAAAGTCTTTGCCGGCATCTGCTAATTGTGCAGCTTGCTTCATGGTTGCACTGGGCCAACTGGAAGACACAGGAGCAGACACGCCATCTAGCACGGAAGAGGACCTGACCACGTGGCTGAGAGGCAGGGCGAAGAAGAGGCAGGTCGGGCTACGGTTACCCTGGGAGAATGCTCCTCCTGAGCACCTCACTAGGCTGGCTCCACACTTGAAAGTCATTTCAGACAGGCCCTCCTGATCACATAAACTGAAGCTGGCCCTCTCTTCTCTCACCCCTCACTAGTCACTCTGTCAGGTGTATTTCTCTTGCAAGGCCCTTGTCCATCTCTGAGCTTATCCTTTTTAACGACTTAGTGAGGTCTGTCTCCTTTCACTAGAAGGTGAAGCCTATATGAGTAGGGACAATGTCTCTTAAGATATTCAACACTGGGACTGGGGAGTTAGCTCAGTGGTTCCGGTGCCTGTCTTGCAAGCACAGGGACCCAGGTTCGATCCCTGGTAACCACATACCATACTGGGCATGGAGACTCACACCCAGCAGCAACCAGTACCACATGCCACGGTGCCGGGTGTGGTGGCTCATGTCTGTAATCCCAGCACTCGGGAGGCAGAGGCAGGAGGATTGCTGTGATGTGAGTTGGAGGCTGAGCTCAGGGCCAGCCTGAACCACAAAAAGCGAGACCCTGTCTCAAAAAACCTAAAAAAAAGATATTCAACATTGAATGTGCAAAGCTTGGGCACAAAAAGTCCGGCAAATATTTGCTCAGTGAATAAAGCTGGCTCTTATTGTATGCTCTTTTCCTAGATTGTACTGTATATTCTGTTCCAACCATATCCACCAAACTGAAGCCAGATGCAATGGTGTACACCTATAATCCCAGCACTTGGGAGGCTGAGGCAGGAGTATCATAAGTGCAAGGTAGCACCTTGGTAAGACACTATCTCCAAATAAAAAGGATTAGGGGATAGCTCAGTGGAATAGCACTTGTCTAACTTACGCAAAGCCCTCTGCAGTATGTACAAACTCCACAAAACTCCTTTATTTCAGTCTTTCTCCCTCATCTGTGAGTATCAAACTACACTGTTGAACTTGCTCTCAGTATCAGTACACCAAATTCCTACTTCTCACTGCTCTACTCTTCTCCCTGATACAAGGAAAGACTGGCCACAGTCACACGACTCTAAGTCCTTTCTCACAATTAGTGCTGCCCGTCTATGAGGTAGGAAAACAGTAGAGATACCAGCTTATGACATGCTTAATTATAATTAACCTCTGGCCTCAAATTGTGGTATGAACCACATTATATTGGTGGTCCAAGTTGGGAAAGCGCGAATTGGGTGGTCAAAAGTAGGAGAGGTTTTCACCATCTAAGCACCTAAGTATGTCCCTTCTCCTCCATGGAGAGGAGCCAACGAGCAGGTTTCCTTTTCCTCTCTCTCCAGAGTGTAAGGCTGTTATGGAAGCAGAAAGGGAGCCCAGAATTCTGCCATGTCCTACTGATTCAAGTTTTTCAAGGATGGAGTTAAACCTACAGACCACACCTATTACTCTGGCTTCACAATTTTATAAATTACAGAGGAAATTGCCTCGCCTAGCTGTTAAGAGAATGCATTCTGGTGTCAGACTGCCTGACTTCAATTACAACTGTACCTATCACTATCTATGATCAAGTCATTTAATCAGCTGTGCCTCAGTTTCCCCAAATGTAAACTGCATAAACGCAAAGCATCCACCTGCCTTGTAGAGTCTTTGCAAAGTTTACATAGTCAACTAAACATTAGTAATTTAGAATCATGGATAGACATATTAAGCACAATATAAGATTTTTGCCTATGTTGAGCAAATCACCATACGGGTCCTTAGCATGTACCCAGCACCTGGCTTATTATTCACTGGGCTCATTATTAAATTCCAGACTGACCCAACAATAAGAGAAAAACAAGACAGAAAGGTACTACATAGGTGGGGCAAGACTTACAACTAATGAGTGATCTAGAGTCAAATTCCACTTTTACTATGTTCAACCTATAAGAGTTGGCAGTGTCATTCCAGCTATCCCAACTTATATATATTTCTTAACCTTCAGAAGGGTATTCATAGTTATTTGAATTTTCCCAAGGAACTTGTAAAACACGTGTGTGGTAGGTACCTTATAAGGAAAAAAATATTAATAAGGCAGAGATGCTCTTACTGACACAACCACCAGCAGAGAAGAAGGAAGAAATGCAATACACTGAAGGCATAAAGATAAAAACATAACTTCATTTGTCCTCCTGGCTCTACAGCTGACTGGCTATGTCACCTGGTAAAATTTCCTCAGGCCTCAAATTCCTCATATGGGAAAAGTGTTAGGAAACCCCTCTTGTCTCTTCTGATTTCACTGTACAGGAAAGAATTACAAATCCAGAGCTTCTGGAATATGAGTTTTGCATATTACAAGCATCATACGCAAAATATTCTTCTTATTCTGTTTAGCTAACAAACAACATGTTGGTATATGATTACTTCCTGGTAATAGGTACATCTAAAAATTGCCCCCTAACAGGGAGAGATTAAATTATTGCTAAGCAGGAATAATTATGCTCAAAGTATTATCTGCAAGTAAGTACGAAATTATTTTCAAGTAGTAAATTCTTTGCAAGTAAGTGTTGAGATAGAAAAGTTTTGCAACTTCCTTTGACAAACACAATAGGAATGTAATTTATATCATGATAGACTACTGAGGGTTTTTTATTGTTGTTTTCTTTTGTTTTGTTTTGTTTTTTGAGACAGGGTCTCATTTTGTAGTTCAGCCTGGCCCTGAGCTCAGCATTAAATTCACAGCAATCCTTTGTCCTCTGCCTCCCAAGTGCTGGGATTACAGACATGAGCCACCACGCCCAGCACTCTGGTATGTGGTACTGACTGCTGGTGGGCATGAGTCTCCACGCCCAGCATTGGTGTACGTGGTTACCGGGGATTGAACCCCAGCCCTTTCACTACCAAGCAGGGGCCAGAACCACTGAGCTAAATCCCCAGCATCAGTTGGACTACTGTTGACATACAATTAATTCCCCAAATATTTTTAAGCACCTACAATTTATTAATTTTTACCAAAAACCCCAATAAAAATATTAGAAGATTCCTGGCCTAGGGCAAGGCATGGTGGCACACACCTAATCACAGTACATGAGAGACTGAGGTGGGATGATCTCCATGAAGACAAGGTCAGACTGAACTATGTAGGGAAATTCTGTCTAAAATGAAGAAGAAAGAAAGAAGGAGGAAGGGAGGAGGAGAGAGAGGAGGAGAAGGAGAAGGAGAAGGAGAAGGAGAAGGAGAAGGAGAAGGAGAAGGAGAAGGAGAAGGAGAAGGAGAAGGAGAAGGAGAAGGAGAAGGAGAAGAAGAAGAAGAAGAAGAAGAAGAAGAAGAAGAAGAAGAAGAAGAAGAAGAAGAAGAATAATCCTGGCCTTAAGACACATTATAACAGAGGAGACTGTCATTAAAGTAGAGCAGATAAATATGCAAGATTTTTACAAAAACATGTTGGGAATTGACAAATGGACATGTGTACTAAAGGTAATCTTTCAAAGCAGATGTGCTTTCTTACAGAGGGGTAGTCTGGAAGGTGTTTTTAAGGAGGAATGTGATGGTTCATATCTAGATATCCCCCAAGAGCCTCTTGCCCTCCTACGTGGGGTTGGGGGAAGCTGATTGAATGATAACATTAATACAGTTAGATTAATATAGTTAGGAAGTGGGGTCTAGCAGGAAGAAGTGGGTAAACAGAGGCCTGATCTGGAAGGCTTTGCCTCCTCCCCTGGCTTCTCCCTTCCATTTCTGCCTCCTGGTTACCATGGTGTAAGCAGCGGCTCTTCTTCTGTGTACTCTTCCCCATGCCTTTTCTGACTTGGAGGAGGCTGACTAAGGATTGAGAGCTCTACACACTGTGAGCCAAAACAAACCTCTCCTCCTTTAAATTGTGGGTGCTGGGTATTATGTCTGAATGATGAGAAAGTAACTGTGAGAGTGAGTCTCATCCAACTAAAATCCAAACACGTAAGAATCTCCACCATATGAAGACATGAGAACAAGCACATTGGAAGGGAAGGTAGTTTGGTGCCAAGAGCCAGAAGTAAGAAAGAGCACAGAACGCTGGAGGAGTCAAAATTAGACCCATGTAACCAACGACTACAGCTATGAGTGGGAGAAGTAGGTGTTGAGATAGAAATGTCAGACTGGATACAGCGGAATGGTGTGGCCATAGAGTACAGTGTGAATATCATTTTCTGAGCAGGAAGGAATTTACATTACAGAGATGTGTTGCCAGTCAACTTTTTATAGGCTGAATTCACATAATCTGTGACAATTTATTCAGGTTTCCTACTAACTACTCATCAGGGCTTTCGAGATCTGAAGTTTACATACAAGGTCTGCTCACTTTTGAGTATAAATGTATAATCCTTGGATTATTCCAAAACATTCTACTTTTCCAAAATATCAAGCCTAATTTGTGTGACACTTTTGGACCAGAAAGATACTCAACTCACTTTGAGTGGTCTTATGAGAGTTTAACTGTCATTTATGAATGCTCAACTGTGGTCATGAACAGATACAAGGCCAATGAATGAAAGGCACAGAAAGGTAGATATCAATTCAAAATAGGGGAGAGCTTTCTAACATTTAAGAGCTTAATCAGATACAGACAGAATAAGAGCCAGCAGACTTTTCCTGACAGGTGCAGGCAGCGCTTACTGCAGCCTTTGCAGGCCTTGTGATCTCTATGGTAACTAGCAAACTCTGTCATTAGAGTGGAGAAGCAGCCAGAGATGCTACATAAAGAAATGGGCATGGCTCTCTTCCACTAAAACTTTGTTCCCAAAATGGCACCCAGAACAATAGTTTTGGCTTATAGTCCACAGTTTGCCCTTCCCCCAAATTAGGCTGAGGGGGCAAAATATCAGCTCAAAAATATCATCTAGCTTCAGACATTCTTTATTTAGGCCAAATTATGTTTAATGTTTTTTTTTAATTTGAAAAAAAAGAGATTTGACTAAAAATACAAATTCCTAGCTTTTCTTGAGAAAAAGAGATGATTAGTGACTCAGAGCCTAAATTCCTACATGTCATCAAGTGTCACAGTTGTTTGGAGTTGAGGACTGGCATTCGATCTGAAGGGGGCATGAGCTCCGCAGGTCACCACAGACCCGCCACATACCTGCTGCCTGTCTGACTTTGGCATCTAATCCTGACTACATTTAATATTAGTTTCATGCCAACACTTTGGGCCTTACAAAATTCTTTCTTTAAACCTATATCTATATCAAATGTAGAAAAATAAGACGGGTTAAAAAAGCCACATTTCGAGAAAATTAAGAGAAGGCATATGGGTTTAATATGCATACAAAGGTTGTTGTGAGGGAAGAATGTTTCTCTTTTTCAATTTGAATTTTTTTCTACTTCAAATTTAAAATATTTACATATTCATATCATGTTACATCCTTATTCCATCATTCAGAAACAATAAAAATTGTTGAATCGACTTGTGCATTTGATTTTCTTATTTCAAACTTGTTTTATTCATCTGTGTTCCTTGGTCACTCCCACAGACATCTGTGCTTATACCCTAAGAGCAGACCAATATACAGACAATTAGCTCCCCGCCCCAGAAAGAATGAAAGCTTGTGACTGAACCAACTGGAACCATTCGGTTATGAAGCCTACAAAGTTAAAAGTTTGCTCATCTCCAGCTAGAATCTAGTGATTCTAGAAAGCTCACACTTTGGATTCCACCCAGGGCAGGGTACCCTTAGCATCAGGCCAAATAACTAAGTTGTTCATTAGGATTCCATTCACTTCATTAATATGTACAAAGGACTAGATTCATAAACAAAGCTCAAAGTCAAAGATATTTGGATGATCTACTTGAAAGAGGAAGAAAGCCCAAATTTATAATGTTTTTGTTTTTGTTTTTTAGGTTTTTTGAGACAGGGTCTGGCTTGGTAGCTCAGGCTGGCCCTGAGCTCAGCCTCAAATTCACATCACAGCAATCCTTTTGCCTCTGCCTCCCGAGTGCTGGGATACAGGTGTGTGAGCCACCATGCCCAGCACTGTGTTATGTAGTACAATTGCTGCTGGGTGTGAGTCTCCACGCCCAGTATTGTATGTGGTTACCAGGATCGAACCCTGGTCCTTGAACTTGCAAGACAGGCACCAGAACCACTGAGCTAAATCCCTGGCCACCAAATTTATAATTTAGATGCAAGGCAGTTGAAGGGTACAGGCCAACCTGACAGAATCTGTTGTTTGCATAGGCAAGTTCTTATCTCTTCCTTTCCAAAGAATTATTGAGGAATTACGAGGTACATGGTCCCTTCCCTGTTTGACCTCCAACCTAAGGAGACAGTTCGTGCGTGACTCATTTCCTTGGCTATGCATTATTCAATTTCACCCTTTAGCCTTTCTTCTAATTTTGTATAAACTCCTTCTAAATGAAACACCAACGCGATGAAGAGGAAAGGAAAACTTCCAGCACACCCATTAGCCTATGCAAACACCCTTCAGCTAAAAGAATATCTTAGTATGTGGGAAGTTAGTATAGCGGACAGTAACTCTGAGGATTTATCAATAGAAAACATAATGAGCATAACCGTCTAACTCATATTTTTCATTGGGACAATGACTAGATATGAACATAAGAAATAAAAGTTATCAAATGACTAAAACTTTAGGAGAGTTTGATGTTGCTTTTAAACTCCCTATAATATCACATTAATTTCATTTTAAGTAAATAAAATATAAAACAGCATAAAATACAAAATATAATGTGTAACCAAGGCATGAGCAACTTCTACTGTAAATCTTGAATACCTCTGATGATCATTTTTAAAAGATAAATTGAATTTTTTTTACGGAAGCCAGAAAATAGGAAGGCCGTAGACACGACTGCAGCAGCCATTAGGAACATCTGATAAGACAGCTTTAGACAAAGCCTGTCGCATAAATTGGCGAGATTTTGTGCTCTGGCATATATTGAAAGGATTTTAGCCCACCTTTTCCTTGTCTAAGGATGCCACTAAAAATGACTAAATCGCCTGTGATTGAAGTGAGCATTCACTCACTGACTTTTATAGAACTAGAAAACTGAATCTTTCTATGAGCGAGAAAAAGAGAAAGAGGTGACAGTGGAATTATGGACAACGTGGTCCTGGAGCTGTTCCTGGAGTCATGGAGTTGCTCTCTCGTCACTCATAAATGCCCGGAAGGCCCAGCTAAATACAATGTAAATAATTTATCTTGTGCATTTCACATTGGATCAGTTCTCATTAAATCTCTGTGAGAGGGAATCATGTAATTTTGACATATGAAATGGAAATAAAACTTCTGTACTCCAACGCTCTGATTTAACAGATGGGATATGAGGGCTTGCCTGATTGATTTATAAAAGGTCATGCATCTGCCTAGCACCAGAGTCAGGAATCCAACCCTACACGTCATTATTCAGTTTCCTAAAGAAACTCAGATTATGATGAGAGTGATAATCGAAGACCACAGCAACCAGAATGCAGCTTCTATTTTCATAAAAATGCAAGTACTTTGTTATTTTGTTTTCTCATAAACTTTACATAGAAGACTAATGCAATATTTACATTTTTGGTTAGTCATTGTTTTTTATGAGATGCATTAACTTCCTAGAATATTATCAAGTTATTTTCTGTCCTCCAAACAGCTTAGATATCTCTGGTAGTAAACACAGAATCCTCGAAGGGGCCTCTGGCATGTAGTATAATCCATGCCACACTCACATGAGTGACAGCGGTGACATTCATTGCATTATAAAAAATCGTGCCTGGGGTGACATTAGCCAAAGCAAAAATAATTTAAACTAGGTGGTCATGCACACCTGGAAATTAATTTCTCATGCATGACTTTTCCTATGGAAATCAACCAGCCAACTCTCCTCCGTGAATTTCTTTGAGTGCCTACGCCATGATTTCCCAAATAAATCACAATATGGACCACAGAAACCTCGGTTTTCACACAACAAGCTTCCTTAGTCTCCATTCCTCACTTTATCCCCTTCCTTGTTATTTGCACATGTATTTTATTTCATGCCTTTATTAATCCAGATCTTCCCTGCCCCCATTTCAGCCGTAACAAAAGAAGCTGTATCAAATCAATGAATTCAGAGCTGAGAAAAGGGGCCAGACCTGCAGTCCTTTTGACCCACTGAGCAGAGGCTTGTTGAGAGAAAGCTAAAGTCTTTTATCACTTTCTAGACCAGCCTGAACACACCAATGTGAACTGGTTTTTTCTCCCAAGTCAACGCTTACAATGAAGAGGCCGGTGTTGTTTACACTGGGGGAAAGAGGGTGGCAGACAGTAAGCCCTCACCAAGATCACTGGGAGAAAGAAAACAGAGCAGAGGTTCAGTTTTCACTTTCAAATCAGAGAATGAAGACAGGCAAGGA